>CAKALU010063486.1:0-32787 GCA_916700995.1 Hozukius guyotensis | reverse complement strand
GCGTTTCAGACAGAGGGTGAATACAGGTATATTCAGACAGACAGGATGAGAGAAATAATGTGTAAACATGTTCTAGTAGAAACCCAAAATACAAGTATGAACCTGGAAATGAGCATGATATGTCCCCTTTAACATTAACATTGTCTGTTTTTCTATGATTCCAAAATAAATAGCATTTTGAAATGTTTCACCTTTTCACCGTTTTAATATTTCTGAAATTTAGATTACATGCAGATTATTTTCAATTAAGGTCAAAATACTTTATTCGTCCAAAACACACATAACAGCCATGCTAGTGCTTTGAGCTAAATGTAATGACATTGTAAGATACCAACCCTGTCTCCTACAAAATTACGTTCCCATACAACTGAACTGCAGAACCAAAAAACGTTATGAGGGAAAAGTATTTTCTCCCGGATTACAGTTGCAGTTTTAAACATGTGATTAATGTTGTTAATTCAAACAAAACTAAACGAAAACACAACAAAACTACTTAGTTAGGTTTAGGCAACTAAACTACTAGGTTAGGTAGTAAAAAAAAAAACATAGTTTGGCTTAAAATTACTTAAAAACAAAATGAAAATGCAACAAATGACTATGTTTCACACGGGACACGAACAGCAGTCTCCTGGGGGCGTTTGTTGGCTTGTTATACACATTATTATTCAACAACGTTTTTAATCAACAACGTTTTTATTCAACGTAACTTTTGTTAATGGTCGCTGGATATATTACGTGACCTGCTCTGCCCTTTGCTCGTTGTACTACGTCACTTTACTTGCAAAGGTATTTGTGATACGTAAAAGACAAACGTAATCCACGACAAAATACGTTCACTTCCAAAACGTAATTGAGAATGCAATTTAGTTGTATGGGAACGTAATTTTTAGGAGACAGGACTGAACATGCTGATGTATAACAGGTACAGTATAATGTTTACCATAATGTTTAGCATGCTAACATTTGCTAATTAGCATTAATCACAGAGTCAGGCAGAGGCTGATGGGAATCTCCAGGTATGTGGTCATAAACCAAAGTATTGGACAAATTAAAATTTTGACCTGATGAAGCTTTACGAAAAGTCAGGGGATCACCAAATTGTTATTTCGATTCATCCCGAGATGAACATAAATGTACAAAATCAAGAGATCATCAAAGTCAGTAGGATGCATCCTCTGGGAACCATGAATGTCTGTACAAAATGTCATGGCAATTCATCCAATAATTGTTGAGATATTTAAGTCTGAACCAAACCAAACCAACCATAAAGTCGAAGTCAAAATTGACACAATGTCCTTTTTGGTATGAGCCATTTTCAGAGTATGTACAGTTAATTATTTCATTTAGGAGACACTTGATTCCTCACTTCATTAAACATCACTTCATTACACTTGACTTAATTATCTTAATTTTCTCAGGAGGTCTGTCAGACGCAGATCTGTCAGTTCTTACCAAGTTATTTGCTTCCACAACTGCATTTTAAAGACGGAAAAACGACCCTACACTATTACCCATGAGTCATCTGCTACGCCCTGTTTTTAGATGCCCCTGAGGATGAGTAAGCAATAAAAATTCCTCCCCACCAAATATGAGTGGAAACTCTTATACTGCCAATGTGAACACTCAACACACCACTTTGAGCTGAATAAGAATGGGAGCTTGGCAACACTGATTATTGGATAAAGCTCCTTGATGAATTATGTATATTTGAAATCTGTCCATATTATTTCACCTCAAGAGTGTATTTAGAAAATCTAATATCCCAACATTGAATTGTACTACAGGTAGTTTCAGCCAAGTGATCTGATTGGTCGAAGACACGTTCCAACCGTGCTGATGATTCCCACAACGCTGTTGAAATGCCAAGTCTTATAGTAATCAAAGAGCTACTGTTATTTTTTATTGCTCTTTCCTTTTTCTCTACTCATTTCCTTCAGAGTAGTTCAGGAGAATATAATAACAGGGCTGTAGGAACTGCTAAATGCTGTCTATAAGGTCATTGAAAGGGCTTTTCACACTGCACTTAGCCCCAGGCTAAATGAGCTGTTAGCATGGGGCTAAGAAAGCTTTCACACTGGCACAATGCAAAGTGGGCTAACCCTGGCTTTAGCCTAGGGCTTGCTGGCCCTGATCCGGAGCAGGGTTAGCCTCAACTTTGCGGGTTTACGCCCTAAAAATCAACTAAACACGGGGCTAATATTTGACAGTGTGAAACAGGGCTAAAGTGAACAATAGGATTTGCGTTACGTTTTTGTTGTCAAATCTTTTTAAGAGTCATTCAAGAATGTAAACATTAGTCACATGTTCCAACGAATATTCAACCCAGGGCTAGTAGAAGTGCAGTGTGAATCCATAGACTGCATATAAGAAGTGGACGTAGTCTGTGTGATGTCACCCATTAGTTTGCGGACTGCCGTTTTGAAGCCTCGAGTTCGGCATTATGGCCGTCGCCATCTTGATATTTTGCAACCAGAAGTTACACGAGAGGGTGGAGCTAAGTACAACCGAACGCTGAATAAGACATTTTCAGGCGACCAAAAAGGTCATAATTAACTTTCAAGAACTGAAAACACACTGTGAAAGGGTTAAAGTTGTAAGACTTCTAAACAATCAGACTTATTTTTGCAACCAGAGGAGTCGCCCCCTGCTGGCTGTTAGAAAGAATCCAAGTTTAAAGCGCTTCCGCATTGGCTTCACTTCTCAGACCCGGAGGTAGCCCACTGTGTGAATCGTATAGCCCTGGGCTCATGTTAAACCTGCGTTAACAATATACATGTGAAAAGGGGCCAAGGATAAGCCTGGGCTTAAAATATGCAATGTGAAAACCCTAATATGTCTGTATAGAACAGCTGTAGAGTTACACGATTTCCAAATTTTTAAGCTGAAAAAAAGTACTCAGATTTTTTACTTTTCTCCGTTACAAGTAAAAGTCATTTAAATTAAGTAAAGTAAAAAAGTCTCAGCATCAAAATATATTTAAAGTAACAAAAATAAAAGTACTCATTATGTCGAATCTTACATTTGAGAATAATGTTTATTATAATATTGTATTATGATGCATTATTGTTGTTCCAGCTGGTAAAGTTGGGACTAATTTAAATACTTTATGTACTATGAATTTCCCCCAGGGATCAATAAAGTCTTATCTTAATCTATAATAATACATAATAATTTATTGATTGAGTGTATTTTGGATTATTAATCTGAATCTGCAAAGTAACCAGTGACTAAAGTTATTAGTAAAAAATGACTTAAAAGTACAATACTTGCCTTTTAATTGCAGCGGAGTAGAAGTATAAAGTAGCAGTAAAAGGAAATACTCAAATAAAGTAAAACAACCTCAAAATTGTACTTCAGTACAGTACTTGAGTTAATGTACTTAGTTACTTTACGCCTCTTTATGCTGATGCTTGAATAACCAATTTCATAAAAACAACTTATTTAGTTCATTGCGGTAACAAGACCTTAACTTAAGTCCTCAGGAATGTCCTAGGAGGACAAATGGAGTGTTTTTGATTAAAGTGGTCCATTAAGCTGTTACTAACATCGACTCCATCCTCCCACTCCCCCCCAGCTGTGAGAAGGCGTGTCACAGAAAATGCCAGGCACGATGTTCCTGCCAGAATGGAGGTATCTGTAAAGGCAAAGGGATCTGCGATTGCCCACCTGGATGGACGGTACGTTTTCAAGTGAAAGCTTGCACTGACACTAACCTTCATATTATCTGTGGAATTTGCCAGATGTTGAATTAGCCAGATGTGTTATATTCCAGCTGGCTCCAAACTTTGGACAAACAGTCTTATTTCCAAATACATTTTGAAAGCAACCTGTCCTCTCTGGAGACATGCAAGCAAGGTTTTCCACTAATGTGTCTTTGGAAGACATGCATGAGAGGAGAAGTGATTGTGATCCCATCAGAGAGCAAACTCACCATTTATTTTCTGAGTAACTGTTGCAATGTTGGTGTCTCATCCCAGTTTTTGCGATGATGCATCTGCGTTTACTCGGCGTTTCTTTCTGCCGCCTCATCGATGTATTTTTTTTCTTGTTACTCTGCAGGGTGCGGTTTGCACGGAGCGATGTTCAGAGGGAAGATTTGGACAAAACTGTGCTGACGAGTGTGTCTGCCACAACAGGGGCAAATGTGACCCCGAAACTGGACAGTGCCAGTGTGCTAAAGGTTTCACTGGTAACAGGTGTGTATGTGCAAGTGTTTTACGTGGCTGCTTTTGACTGTCCTCCTTGTGCATGGGGCCTTCCTAAAGGTCCATTCATGCAAAGGGACGGCTTGTTTCTCCACTGCAAGTGAAGAACCAAAACACAAAACTGTCTTAAGACTGTAAGTGAATGTTCAGTCTAAAGAAACGTTGGCTCGGTTTTTTGTGTCCTTTGCTATTAAAGCATCACAGCCCAGCTGGGTTGGTTAATATGAGCATGCTGTGGGCAGTTAACTGATGTCTGACTGCATGATTTCTAGTCACTGAACTGTCAACCATTGCAGCTTTACTGTCAAATAGATTTAATTCCAACTACTTAACAGACACCAGAGACAGACAAATACAGCCGTGGCTAACATCATGACTGACTTTGTGTTCAGTTCATGTGCGAATTAACAACAGACTTGTGCATGACTTTAGATTTTGTCCATCTCTTCTGTGTATAACCTTCTGCGTTATTGCCCTCAGGTGTAATGAGGAGTGTGCTGCAGGCACTTATGGTCAGGACTGTAAAGGTGCGTGTGACTGTGCTAACGGCGCACGCTGCTACAACATCGATGGAGGCTGCCTATGCGAGCCGGGCTTCAGTGGTCCCCACTGCAGGGACAGGATGTGTGCACCCGGCAAATACGGCATGCACTGTGAACGCAAGTGCCTCTGCCAGGACAAACAGACACTCAGGTGAGTGGATGTCGCCAGGAGAATTAGAAGAAGAAGGGGGTTTAAGCTATGCAGACATTTCTCTGAGGTAGTGCTACTCTCGAGGCAGAAATAATCCAATTTTAGTTGAGCGAAATCTCAGTGAGCGGAGCCAAAGACACACAATTTTGTAGACTTTAGCTCATCCACTCCTCAGTAGCTAGTCCTGGTTGGTTAGCACAGGACTTAAAAGTGCTATATACGATAGTCAGAGAATTAATATAGCATCAAACAACTATTTGTAATGTAAAGATATAGAGGAGTAATGTCTACCTGAGCAGATAATGAAGCCCCTCTCCCTATGTGTGTATTGTAATCTGCGCTTCTCTGTGCTTTGTTGACATAGCCAGACTGGCCGCACGTGCCTTTTAGTGCATGTAAGCGCGCACCACTGGCTAGCTCACAGCCGCCCCTCTGCACTGCTCTCATACGCCGGCTCAGCCGTCGCCACGTTGAGAGACGTATGAAGGCACTAGATATAATCTGAATTTAGAATTTAGTCCCTTTAAGATTTGTGCTCCTTTTTTTTAGAAGGTGGGAAAGTTTACCTGAGATATTTTACAAGCTCAGTTCCTTATCAAGACTTTTCCCTTGTAAACGTGAAGCAGTTTGAAAATACTTCCAATAAAGCACAAATCTTACCTTCACAAGTCTTATCCAAGTATGTTTTCAAGTCCTCAACAGTTTTGGGAGGTTTTCCACCTTCTGGGCAGGGCTAACGTTAACATCCTGGTAACTGGAAAAGAATAAATTGTGGTTAATATTAGTGCTGACATCTAAACTTATCTTCATTCCTGACAGCACTTTCTGACTGTTTCTTTGTATTTTTGTAGTGATTTCATCATATTGACCTCTATTATCATTGTCCAGCTGCCACCCAATGAAAGGAGAATGCACATGCCAGCCAGGCTGGGCAGGACTGTTCTGTAACGAGACCTGCGCTCACGGTTTCTACGGTCACGGCTGCCTGGAGCCGTGTCTGTGTGTGAACGGAGGGGTGTGCGACAGTGCCACCGGACGATGCCAGTGTGCCCCCGGGTATACGGTGAGTGGTGGAGTTCAGTATGATTTAGTTAGGAATCAAGGATGAATTTATAAATCGAGTTTATGAAGCAGTTCGATTTTGTTTTCCCGTTCTGTGCTGATGCGCAGTAGCTCTCAGATCTTATGTTTATCTCACCTATTATCTGGGTTTATTATTAAAGATAATATTTGTTGTTCTTGCAGGGGGTTCATTGTGAGAGTCTCTGTAAAAGTGGCACCTATGGCAAGAACTGCTCCCTGGAGTGCTCCTGTGAAAACTTTATCGACTGCTCGCCAATTGACGGGACGTGCTTCTGCAAAGAGGGTAAAAAATAAGGCTGCAACTAACGATGATTTTCTTGATTAATCGATTAGATATGTGGTCTATAAAATGTCAGAAAATGGTGAGGAATGTCAATCAGTGTTTCCCGAATCCCAAGATGACGTCCTCAAACGTCTTGTTTTGTCCACAACTCAAACATATTCAGTTTACTGTCATAGAGGAGTAAAGAAACCAGAAAATATTCACATTTAAGAAGCTGGAATCTTTTTTTAATTACTCAAACCGATGAATTGATTATCAGAATAGTTGCCGATTAATTTAATAGTTGACAACTATTCAAACAAGTGTTGCAGCTCTAGTAAAAAAATATTCACGCAGAGATGTTGAAGAGGAAATGTTTGATTGACGGACTGATGAATGCATGACTGGAGCAAAATTGGTGAAATGACTTTCTATCAAACATGGCTGACGGTCCTTCGTGTGTCTGCAGGCTGGCGTGGGCCGGACTGTTCCGCCCCCTGCTCTGAGGGAACCTGGGGCCCAGGATGCAACGCCACCTGCCACTGCGCCAACGGGGCAAAATGTAATCCTGCAGATGGATCCTGCACCTGCAGAGCCGGCTGGCAGGGGGCGCGCTGTGACCAACCGTGCCCGGTAAATACCTGGATATGGGGCTTTATAGTTTGATCTATTTGTTTGTGAAGCGGTACAGATGTGGTCATCAGATAATCTCAAACCAGACAAACAAAGTGTGTCTTTCTGCGACATGTCTGTTTTTATGCAACAATTCCTTTAATTCAAGACATTTTTCTCTTTTAGGAGACAACAAAAGCTTGAATACAAATTAAAAATATATATATTATTATATAGAAACATACTAATAGTGCTTTACATATCACTCTGCACAGATAGTAGATTATACCAGCAGTTGTAAAAAATGTGGGTAAACTCTAACCTCTAGCCAGTGATCTTTGAAAAATGCATACAACCACCAATACAGACAATAATCTGCTTTATTTCATGTTTAATTTCATGAAACTTGCATCACTTTAATGTATAATAGAGGAAGAATTTAGGTCATAAATATTTTTGTCAGTCAAAAATGTGTAAAAATGCAAAAAAAAATAAGATAAAGGTAGGTAAAATGAGATTAGATTTATTAATGCTGAAAGACATTTTTGTGCCAAAGATGCTCGATATATGTAGGAAAATATAAATATTCTTTATATACATGCATAGTAAAATAAAATAAAATAGAATAAAATTAGAAAAATATGAAATAAATGGAGGTGCAAAGGTACAAATTAGGTTGCAATGATTTAATGAAAAGATCAGTTTTAAAGTGTTAGATTTCTTCTCTGTTTTGTCTCCCAAAGCAACAGAAAAAATGTCCTGGACTCACGCCACAGCATTGCATTAAAACACATGCCACTTTGTAAAATAATACTAACAGTAGAAGATAAGAAAAATGCACTATATGTTTATTCTATGTCGAGCTGAGAGGACAAATGAACTGCTATCTTTGATAAGTTTAATAAACAAATCATAAGGGTGATAATTACACAGAGCATGTAGGTTCTGATTGGACAGTCTGTACAAATGTCGTCCAGCTCCTCATCCCTTACCTCACGCTCTGTATGCTTTAATCTGGGTTTTGGACGTGTGCCCCTCTTGTCTCTGTCATGCCAGCCCGCCAGGCTGTCTATACAACGACACATTGCCAGTGTAGTATTTTGTCTGACTCTGACCGAGCTGGCCGAATGTTGAAGAGATTCCCCTGACGATTCTTTGCCCGTTGGCATTTGCTCACATGTGCAGATGGGCACGTTTGGGCCAGGCTGCCTGAAGAGGTGTGATTGTGTTCATGACGACGGCTGCCAAGCTACCACCGGGGAGTGCCACTGTCTGCCAGGTTGGTGGGGTAAGTGATGACGTCCTCCTGGTGTCGCTGCCAGCTTGGCTTTGGTTCCACAGATAAGTCTGCTCCAACAGAACTAAGCGAGCCACAGGTTTTAAACCACTCTGTCTCTTTGATTCGGATTGTACTGTTCTCTGACTTAAAGGACCACCAGTGACTTTGTGTATTTTTGCCCATTGACTTCAAATCACATAATTTACATTACTGACAACCATTTTTTATACAACACCAAAGGTTTTCTGCTTTCCCTGCAGCTATTAGTTTTCATTTTAAAAGCTGTATAGGATAGGCAATACATCACAGAGAGTAGTTTATTATTTTTTCACTTTCAGTGTTTGAAGTATTCAGATATTTTACTTAAGTAAAAGTAGCAATATTGTAATATAAAAATACAAATAAAAGTCCTGCATCCAGAAACTTACTTAAGTAAATGTGTTAAAGTACTATCAGCTAAAAGTACTTATGGTATTAAAAGTACTTATTATCCAGAAAAAGATGAGTGTATTATTATATATTGTATTATTGTGTTATTATTACTGATGCATTAATATATAATTTTACTGTTGTAGTTTGCCAAAGTGGAGTTAATTTTAATTACTTTATAAACTGGTGGTTATTTTATTTTATAACAATGCATCACTTTTTATAAATTAAAAAACCCTGTAAAGTAACTATTAACTAAAGCTTTTAAATAGATGTAGTGGATTAATAAGTACAATATTTCCCTCTCAAATATATCAGAAGTAGAAGTATAAAATAGCATAAAAATGCAAATACTCAAGTAAAGTACAAGTAAAAATATATATTGTAATAGCGATTATTTTGACTGATATTGCAATTGCGATATGGTTTGTGATATTAGAGGGGAATTATCATTATTCTCATTTTAATTGAAAAACATATTTAAATGATTATGGTGTTATTTTTACAGCGATCTGTACCAAACAAAGATGTTTTCATAAGTCTGTAGAATATGATGTGCAGGCCTGTAGCATGACATTTTTAATTTTAAATGGCATTTTGACACACATTTCGCCTTTAACAAATATTGCGTCTCCTGCGATGTGAAAATTGCAGTAGGTCATATTGCGATTTTGATAAAATTTCGATTAATTATGCCGCCCTATTCGTGGATGCTAAAACACTAAAGATTTTATAGTCTGCTCCCAAACAGTAACATTTTTAAAGCAAGAAACTACAAATCACATTATCCTTTTCACTCCGTCTCTATATGCATCATGATTTGACGTTTGAGTTTTATTTTTGACACATGAATATAATAGTTTAAGATGTTGGTAGTTCATTAAAACCAGCAACCAGGAAATTCATTAAAAACAGACTTTGCTAGCAACTGTATTGTGATTATAAATGAACTCTGACAACGTGACACCGGTTATAGATTATTTATCTGAACCAAGTTTCAAGTCTCTGCAAGTTTATTATCCTACATTTCTAAAATGAAAGAAAACCAGTGTCTTTGTGGATGGAGGGAAATCAGACTTATGTTATGCTTTACATCAGTCAGTATATAAAGTATAAACAATGTGTAGTTAATGGACTGAAACATGACAGATTATTGCATCAATACTTTAAACTCTCAAAGGAACCATTCTTCACGTTGACGTTTTTTTCCGTTTGATAGTTGAATACATTTTACTTGTTATATTTTTCTTACTTCTACTGAAGTAAATTTATGAATGCAGGACTTTTACTTGGATGGAGTATATCTCCATTGTGGTATTGCCAAGTTTACTTCTTATAACTCACAAAGAGTGGGCCTGCACTGCTGCTTTCATCCACTCTCCATTTTTCCCCTCCAGGTTCCCGCTGTAGCGAGCCGTGTTCGGAGGGCCTGTGGGGGCGCCACTGTAACCAGACCTGTTTCAAGCATTGCCCAAACAGTGACACGTGCGTGAGGGAAACTGGAGCGTGTGTGTGTCGCCCAGGCTACTGGGGAGTCACCTGTCAGAACAGTGAGTGTTGTCGTCAGCCAGCTGACAGAACAGCAAAACATCAAATCAGATCAAAACCAGAAGTGTTCTGGATTGACTGTGCAACATCTGCCTCGGCTCACTCGTTATCGCTTTGTCTCCCAGAATGCAGAGCTGGTGTGTATGGTGAGCAGTGCAGCATGTCATGCCCATCCTGCGGCCAGTCGTACCGCTGCCACCATGTGACAGGAGAGTGTGATTGCCTGCCTGGACACACTGGACCCAACTGTGATCAAGGTTGGCATTAACACCAATAATCATCCACCCTCATGTGCAAACCCTCCAAACTCATTTAATACATAAGCACATGACATATATGGTAGTGCAGGTCATTTTATATAGGCTATGACACTGTGTGTTTTACAGTTTGTCCAGCTGGCTACTACGGCAAACAGTGCTCTGACGTGTGTGTTAACTGTGCCAACAACTCCACTTGCGACCACCGGGACGGTCACTGTGAATGTTTGCCTGGCTGGACCGCTACCGACTGCTCCATACGTGAGTGCAACATCATACAGCAACTAGAAAAGAGCATTTTCTGGAGGAATCTGGTGAAATATGACCGCACAAGTGGAGCATTATTATGTTTGCACTATAGTTAAATACTTGTTACATGTGTCTAATGCTTGGATGTGATATGTACCTTGTGTTTTCCAGCCTGTAGTCCAGGTCGTTTTGGTCCGTTCTGCACTCAGACCTGCTCCTGTCCGACCAACCTCATCTGTGACCGATACACTGGAGACTGTGTGTGTGAAAGTGAAGGAGAGGACTGTAAACAAGGTAAAGATACAAACAGTATCAACAATATAGGAGCTAATACATTAATATATTGTGAGTGAATTCAGGCTCTTTCCTTAAAAACCCAGCGGATGAAAAAATGTCACTGCTTTGATATTCCATTTGGAAATTCAGTGGCTTCTGTGGCTGTCCTTGTTCCATCTCTGAGGTGGAAAGTTAATGAACTGCTGCTGTACTTGGTTTCTCTTTCCACCTCCTGTGTGACAGACTCGTCTGAGACTCAGTCAGGGAGCGTCATGGTCCCCCTTCCTCCCGGTGAGAGGGAGTCGTGGGGAGCTATTGGCGGCATCGTCGTGCTCGTCATCCTGGTGGTCTTGCTGCTAGCCCTGCTGCTGCTCTACCGCCGCAGGCAGAAGGACAAACAGAACAACACGCCGACCGTGTCCTTCTCCACCAGCCGCACGGTCAACTCTGAATACGCCGTACCAGGTATGTCAATTATCATATACTGTATACAGTGGTGGAAGAAGTACTACTCAGATGTTTTACTTATGTAAGAGTACCAATACAACAATGTAAAAATAAATCTATTACAAATTAAAGTCCAAATTCAGAGCATATCTGTGATTGAGGGATTGCCTCCACACAGCTCTCAACATGGCGACTGCTGAGCTGGTGGCTAGCAGCTGTAATCAGCGGTAATCGCCGTATGACAGCAGAGCGGAGCAGCAGCGATTAGCTAGCCCAGGGGTCAGCAACCTGCGGTTCCGGAGCCACATGCGGCTCTTCAGCTCCTCTCCAGTGGCTCCCTGTGGATTTTTTTAAATGGAAATGAATAAATGTTTTTTTGTTTACATTTTCATTTTTATTTATCATTGTTGTAGGTCTATGGTACGACGGTACGACGGAGTATTAGGGCCACATTGAGGAAAAAAAAAAAATCTGAGATTTTGAGAATAAAGTCATAATATTATAATGTAGTTATTTTACGTGTTATTTTCATTTTTTCTCGTAAAGTTATGACTTTATTCTTGTTATATTCCGACATTTTGTTGCCTAAAATGTCTCTTTTGATAGTAAAGGTTGCTGACCCCTGAGCTAGCCTGTGGGGCATACACACTGGGACTCACATGCACTAACATGCACTTGCGGCAGGACCGGCTACATAAACACACGTAAAACACAGAGAAACTCGGGTTAAAACACATACAACTCATTCTCTGCTCAGATAGACATTACTCCTCAATATCTTTACATAGCAAAGAGTTGTTTGCTGCTATATTAATGCTCTGAATGTCAAATTTAGAACTTTTAAATAAAAGTATAGAAGTATTATCAGTTAAATGTACTTGTTATGCAGAAAACTGGGCCCTGTGACTGATATAACAAATACCATTATTGCCACATTAGAAACCACAGCTTTAATCCTAAACAATGTATTGTGCTTTATAAATGTTTTTCATCCAGCTAACAAACATGAACACATGTCATGTCCTTCACCATAGCAACCAGTGTACGTTAGCTGGTCAGCTGCAGAACGTCAAACTGATATAATCTTATATAAACTTACCGTTTAGAAGCTGGTGTGGTCCTCACTCTCACATACCACTGCTACTCTCATTTCCTTCACCTGCTGTAGCTCAACCTGCCAGCTGCTGTCAATCAAACACAGACACGCCTTCTAGAGGTGGAGAGGACAAGGAGCATTCCTAATATTAAAAGTATATTTAAGAATAATAATATAATAATAATATAAAATAATAGTATATAATATATCTAATAATAATAATGATTATATATATATAATAATATAAAATAATAGTATATAATATATATAATAATAATAATGATAATACATATATATACAATAATAATAATAATAATAATAATAATAATAATATTTAAGACCTTTTTAATTCCATTTAATTGTATAAAACTACATTTTGACATAATCTTTTGACTGCATAAACATAAAGGGATGACCAAATATGAGTTCAGTTGGACTTCAGTTGGAATACATGTCAGGGTGGGTATGATTTTAAGATTACAACATTATCACATTTAAATATTCTACATATTTTGTGAGGCACTTTATACACATTTTCCTTTTATTTTTTTTTGTGGTCATTTATTCAAAACAATTTTACCATACAATTATGAAAATGGTTAAATAGTACTAAATCATTATATCAAAAATAAAAACAAAATCAAAAGTAATATTCTGGTTTAAACTGAAGCCTGAGTTTATTGTGCCTTCCCTTTAATTCTTAACGAAGCATTACCCTTAATCTACCCAAAAATAGCAGTGTAACAAAACAAAAATATAATATAATAAATAACAACATCATAAATCAGAAGCAAATAAACAAAACAAAAACAGATCATGATTTTTATTCCTTTTTCCATGTTGGTCAAAAATAAAGTATAATAAAGAAACACGAATATAATCAAGAAACAGCATCTTCAATCAGAGAAAGACTTTGTATCTTCAATCATAATATATATTTTTTTACATTTCCTTAAATTTACACTACATTCCTTTAATTCATTTTGACAATAAATGAATGTTAGTTTCAAAGGCAAACTAAAGAGAGACTACAGAGGAAAAGTAGTTTGCATTTGCACTCGGCTTGTCTGCAGATTTGTAACAATGAACCCACTGATTGATCGAGGAGAGTTCAAGGTGCAGTCTGGCATTTAATAACTGGCAATAATTGAAATTATTTTATATATTAAATTACAAATTTAAATGTTATAACAAGTGAGACAATGGTAAATGTTGTGGTATTGTTAGTGCTTATGTTTCTCAAACTTTGAATCATAATTCCTATAAATCTCATTGCTTACATTTTCAGAAAGCATGGTGCTATAATAAGTTATAATTTTAAATTGATGCAAGTAGCACTGATAAATGGTGACATGGTGATTGATATGCTTGTAAAAGAGTTAAATATGATGGAGTGACATAATTTAAAATGACATGCATTTTTTTTTTCGCATTTTTAAAATGATTATATTTTGATGTTTTTATAGTTGTTCTTGGTCATAATGGGGTTTTAAATTGTATCTCACTGTTGTGTTTTTTTAATTAGTGTTCCACAGAGATGCATTTAATTGACCTTGAGGTAGTTTCATTGCAGCAGACATGATACCCTGTGTTTGTTTTGGCCTACAGATGTTCCTCACAGTTACCACCACTACTACTCCAACCCCAGCTACCACACACTGAGCCAGAACAGGCCTCCGCTGCCACACCTCCCCAACAACCACGACCGCACCATCAAGGTGAACGTCACCTCTGTTACATCAGCGCAGCGATCTGATACTTTAGGCAGTTTTCATAGCAACTGTAGTGCAGCACTGGGACGAATATGTAATTTATCCAGTCGACAACAGCTGGCCGTGTTTTCAGGGCCATGAAATCATAAACCGTAACATGTTGACCAAGCAAGTCACAGCTCTTTAGTTGTTATGTCAAAAGCACGTTTTAACATTTTCTGATTGGTTTATTATTCTGCCTGCTATACAGAACACCAATAACCAGCTGTTCTGCAGCGTGAAAAACATGGAGAGGGAGCGGCGCGGCCTGTTTGGGGTTGAGAGCAACGCCACTCTACCTGCAGACTGGAAACACCACGAGCCTCGCAAAGACTCAGGTCCGTCTGGGTGACTCTCCACTGTGTGACTCACATTCAGGATCAGTTACTTTATCCACTTAGAGGAGACACTTATGCAGGTAAAACCTGCGTCAGTAGAGTAAAATGAAACGAGTGGATTTACATTTACAAGTAATAAAAATAAGGAGTTGGTTTCCTGACCTCCTGACCTGCAGTTAAATAAAAAATAATCTGTGAAACCTGCAATTTACTGCTAATATAACCTCCTGCTAACACACCTAAGAGGATTTCCTTATTCTGGGTATCAGTGGAAAGCTTAGTGTCCAACAGTAGTATAAGGGAGACACTACAGGTGAATGGGGTAAACTAATAGATCTCACCATGAAACTTCACCGGTAGATTAATTACATCAAGACTATTATTTTTGTATTACAAGTTTTCTGAAATATTATTTTTAAAAATGTAAATTAGGCATGATCTTATTAAATATGTGCTAATTTGCATACATTTCCAGAACAGAAATATAAACATTGGATAAAGCCAGATTCAAAATTCTTGTTTCATTTTGTTGACATATTAGAGTCAAAGGTTTTTTACAGAAAATAAATATTAGATAAATGAATAAATAAATAAATACATAAATAAACAAATAAATAAATAAATATTAATGAATAAATTGATAACATTTTATTTATATCTCTTTTTATCACTCCATAATCAAAAAATACTGTTAACAGCCATTTTTAAAAAAATCCATTTTCACCATGTTTTTAGTAATAAAATGTTGTATAAATCAGGCTATGAATGATATCTGAACAAACCACTTGGTAAAACACCTTCAGAATATAGATAGGAATGAAACTGGGAAGTTTGGTTATAAGTGCTACTGAAGATGAGATTTCTGGCTCAGAGTCTGAGAAAAAAATAATTTTGAGAAAGCAGCCTTTAAAGAGATGTGTTAAAAAAGTCCATACATTTTGCAAGACACTACAGAGGAAGTATGTAACTAATAGATATCACCATGAAACTTCCCCAGTTGATTACTACTTACATTAAGACAATTATTTTTCTGAAATTTGATGATTAAATATGCAAATGAGGCATTATCTTATGATAACTTTTAGTGTATTTAGGAGAATCTGCAGACGCAAATATAAAAAAGTAGTAAAATAAACACCTAAATGTGTATTTTGGATATTTGTTTTTTTCACTAGTGTGAAAGAAGCAAAATAGCCCAAACTCTTAAAATTGACCAGTGCATAAAAAAAACAATATTTTAGCCTGTAGTGTCTTGCCTTCAGTTTTATCACCAGAACAGAAAAAATCTTTTAGAGGAAAACACTGAATTTGTTTGTGTTTAACAATAAAATAATCATTCTTAAAGACATAGCAGAAAATATCAGCTATCAGTGTAAAATACCTGTATTGATAAAAAAAACATTAAAAACCTCAGATGCAACTAAAATGTCAGGAGTGTAAATTCAGGGTGGCATTCAGAGACGTGCAGCAACAGCTGAGGAGGAAACTTAGAAAGTTTATGGACCATCACACCTCCTTTGGAGAGAAAATCCTTTTAGTCAACAATTTGATTCGAGACTATAAAAGCACTAAGGACTTCATAAAAAAGTGGTAGTTTGCATTGCCAGCGTTCGCTCACCTGGTATTGATAGAGCAGGTTTCCAAAGCGGATCATCTGCTTTTGATTAGTTTACCATAAATGAAGATTAAGGTGCCAGATTTGTCTTTTATTGTTTACAGGAGCTTTTGGAATCGATCGCAGCTACAGCTACAGTGCCAGCCTCGGAAAATATTACAACAAAGGTAGTTTATTGCCCTATTTTCACCCTTTTTACCTCTTCTATTACCTACTAGAGAGAAGTAGGAATACCAGAACTACATCAGCAAGAGGATGCTACATAACAGTATACTCCTGATTCGACTGTTATCAGGCTATTAAATAGCAGTCGCTATAAGCACCATAGATGTGGGTCAGTAGGGGCCTACTACACCTACTACGTTGTAAAAGTGAAAGCGAAACTTCTAAAGCAACACGTTCTAACATGTTGTGAAACATCACATTTTGATCACAAACAAAAAAACGTCTTTAGGTTTAGGCAACAAAACTACAACTTCTTTAAGTTTAGACAATAAAAAACACTTAGTTAAGTTTAGGGAAAAAACGTGTTTAGGGTTAAAATAACTACGAACACATAGACAACTACACATTGTTGGTTTCACACGGGATGCAAACTCCCTCAACACCATATAGAGTTTCACACTGTCTATACTACAGCACCTGATTTCTGCTTCTGTCATAATTACCACGGTCACTAGAGGTCGCTGTTGTGTTCTTTAACCTTCTTTCGATGATCTACCATGTGAATAGATGATAAATATACTAGTGGGTGTAGTAGGCCCCTATTGACCCACATCTATGGGGCTTATAGCGACTGATAACGCCTATTTAATAGCCTGATAACAGTCTAATCGGCTGAAGTATAGGTGCAACAATGCAAATATTACATTAGTATTAGCCACATATATGTTTCAAAGTAATATAGTAAAGTGTACAGACTAGAAGCTGACCTTGATCCTGCTGTTGTGCCACATGTTTCTGACATGTGTTTGTCTTTGCCTCCTGTGTGGTGACAGAGCTGAAGGACGCAGTGGCGGTGAGCAGCAGCTCTCTGAACAGCGAGAATCCGTACGCTACCATCAAAGACCTGCCGGGCCTGCCCTTCTGCCCCCCGGAGAGCAGCTACATGGAGATGAAGTCAGCCGTGCCCAGAGAGCGAGCGTACACCGAGATCAGCCCTCCGCCGTTCAACACGGCCACCTTACGCAGAGGTGAGCAACACTTTAGACCGCCTTCAGCAACGTACTGATGAGATTTACTTCTTCACAAAACAGTTGGTTGATATTCATGTTTTTTTATAGATATTTAGCTTTTCAACCAGTTGTGACTTGTAAATAAAATCTACTTCTACATCATCAGTATTACAGGAACAACTAGCCTTAAGAGAGAGGGAAAGTAGTTTGCATTTGGACTCGGCTTGTCTGCATATTGTACAATGGTGCAATGTCTGGCATTTAATAACTGGCAATAACAATAACAAGTGAGACAAGTGAGTGGTAAATATTGTGGTATTGTTAGTGCTTATGTTTTAGATCACAGTTCCTATAAATCTCAGGTTGTTAGGAAGAGTCAGAGTCATACTGCACATTCCTGTGAGCTAATCACATGAAGGAAGGTACGAGCACTTTTATTTTTTACCTCAATAAAGACTCAAGAAAGAAAGAAGGATATTTAAATATATTGGGGGAAGAATTTAAAGGAGACGACAAGAAGTTGAATGAGACAAAAGTAAACATATCGTACTGCTGAGTTTTATTAATATCAAAAGTGATTCAAAATTGTAACTTAAAGGACCAGTGTGTAACATTTCGGGGAATCTATTAGCAGAAATGGAATACAATATGTATAGCTATGTTTTCTTTAGTGTATAATCACCTGATAATAAGAATCATTGTGTTTTCGTTAGCTTAGAATGAGCCCTTAATATCTACATAGGGAGCGGGTCCTCTTCCCGGAGTCCGCCATGTTGCTCCACCATGTGTCTATGGTAGCCCAGAACGGACAAACCAAACACTGACTCTAGAGAGAGACTTTAGCGTTTTTATGTTACTTTAAGGCCACCGTAGTTCTTCAACACGCTGGGTGAAACTGCGATAACGTGAGCCGCCGAGTGCAAAACTGCGGTACCGCCAGTTGTTATTATGGTAAGGATGTCGTCTGAGCGAGTTGAACGGCGTTACCACAGTTTTGCACTTGGCGGCTCACGTTACCGCAGTCTTAGAAAGGGAGGAGAGAGCGGAGGGGTACTCAGTTGGTTGCAATCTGCTACCACACCTCTAGATGTCACCAAATCCTACACACTGTACCTAAACCAAAAGATAATCAATTAACTATCACGTAAGATAACGAAGAAAACGCAGCAAATCTTCACAATGTCGAAGCTGGAATAAGGATTTATGTGACGGTTTACAAAATAGTTGCCGAAACTTTTCTGTCGATGGACTAATCAATCAACAGACTAATAGTTTCTGCTCTAAACCCTATCAGGTCAATTAGTGCAATTCTTTTGAACAGCATAACGTAAATCATCCTCCTTTAAAATCACGACTGTGCACAAGCGTGTGTCGATCCTTCTGAGAGATGTTAAAATAACGTTCACATCAAAATGAAAACCTCCTTAAGTCGCTTCGATCAGTCAGACTTTAGAACAGGATTTGTGCTCTGACAGATGAGGAGGACGGAGACTTCCTGATGAAACTGTTTACAGGGAAGAGGATGAGCGGGACGTTCTTTTGTCAGTCCAGACAGCAGTAATAATACATCAACCTGAAGACGTCAGACTAATAAATGATGATGGGAAACACGTGTCCTCCTTACTTAGATGAATGGAAATATTGGCTTGATATCAGTCTTTTCTCCTCCAGTTTGGATCCTGGTAGTCTGGAACGATGTGGGTGAGGAAAAGTGAGAGCAAATAGCACTCCCCTCCATCAATAACTATTGTTTACACACTCTCTCTACTGGAAGCAGAAGACAGAAGATAATAATAGAAAAAACATATGTGTTAAGACAGCTTTGACTAATAAAGGGAACAACGTTTGTGTAATAATAAACTCTTAACTTGAGTCATTTTTTAAGAAAAGAAAAAGTCAAAATTCTCTGATTCCAGCTTCTTAAGTCCACAGGAGGAGTTATAGTTACTGACAAATACATTCATAAACACTTATATCTGCTTACATTATAGTGAGTCATAATAAATGTTATATACTGAGAGGTTTAAGCAAAGTGATACCAGTAATTCCTGCTCGGATTGCTTAAAAAAAATCCGTGTTTTTATTCATATGTATGGAGGAAAAGATTTGTATTTTATCAGTGTGATAAACTCCATACTGTGCACTACTTTTACTATATAATACAATACGATAGTAAAATCCTTCGACACTAAACCCTTTGTTAGAGAGCTGAGTGAGTAAATCTCAAAACCGACCAAGTCTGGGTCATGATGAGATCAGAAGCTCCGTGTCTCCATGCAACATCAAACTAACCGGTTCAAAGAGGTCTCAATACTGTGACTATACAGTACACAGATGTAATCTATTACAGTGATTCTCAAAGTGTCAAAGGGTCCGTGGCACTCTGTCAGGGGGTCCGCAAGATGATTTGCTATAAATTATAAAATTGTTGCTGTGTCATTAAAAAGTACATATCTACAGATGGGGACCATCAGCACCAATAAAACAAGCATATTGTGTTGATTAGTCCCACCCACGTTAGCTCTGGGCCAATAAAAACTCTGATATGATTGTGACACACAGCAATAAGTTCATTATTTTCATTCATTCAGTCAGTCAGCCTTATTTAGACTGGTACATTGAGAGATCTGGGTTTATTAGGACTATGCCAGTCTTGCTGCTGTTCATTTTCTGAAAGCTTTTAAGATCCGTTACTTGAAATGGAGGCTATAAATGCTGTCAGGTTGAGTCCAAATGCAATTTGAATAAAAGCACCCCTCTGTTTAAAGGTGTATATCACTAGATCAAGTCTCTGCCAAACAGAGAAACCAAATCAAGGAATTCAATGACTCATATCTGATCCGGCCTGTTAATCTGCCGGTGAGCTAAATGCTGCGCCGTCACTACTCTGATCTACTATCATCTTCATATTACAATCCCACACCTTACCTACAGTATACACCATCTTACACGGTTAAAAAAAGGGGCCTTATTTTCTGTCTCTTTTCTATGTTTATCATGTGTCCACTGTTGAGCGTTTTTTTTGTCGTTGTTGTCTGTTTATTTGTTGGTATGTCGTTAAGGTGGCCAGTTTATTCACCCCTACATTTTTTTATTTATTTTATATATATATATATATATATATATATATATAAGTAATATGGTTTGACTAAGATTATAATTATTATTAGTATTATCACTTTTCTTTTCCTTCATTGGCTATTAATTTGAAAAAGAATAAAAACAAATTAAATGTAGTCCTTCGAAAAGAGGGGGTGGTGGCCCGAAAAAAGAAAAAGAAGAATAAAAAAAGAAAATAGAATAAAATAAAATAAAATAAAATAAAATAAAATAAAATAAAATAAATGATCTAAAAAAATCTCATCTTAACATGATTCAAATTGAAATCTGTTATTTAGGTTGAAAAGTTTTAGAATACAAATAGTTCCAACGGTATCTAAGAGTAAAAAATGGTAGTAAGCATTACGCATAATCAGTGTTATGATTAAGAGGAGGTGCTTGGAAAACGTTCTCCCCTGTTAAGGGTTACTGACCCCCAAAAACTTTGAGAATCCCTGATATATTACAGTAACAGGAAGAAAAATAATCAAACCAGTTGATCAAACATGAGAATTTGATTATTTCAGACAATTCAAGTCAACATTTTGCTCAGACTAAAACCCCAAAAATCAAAAGGATGATCAGCAGACGTGGTATTTTTTTTAAATAAATGTATAAGAGCAGCTCCTCTGTAGTGTCTGTTTATCTCAGTGTGATGTTCATCTTCCCCCCCACTAGAGCGTCAGAGTTCCCTCGGTCACGCTCCACACGAGGACCCCCAGAGCCACTACGACCTCCCCGTGAATAGCCACATCCCGGGACACTACGACCTGCCGCCTGTCCGCCGCCCCCCCACCCCCAGGAGAACAACTGAGTGACAGTCCCCCCCCCACCACCACGACCACCACCAACACCACCACCCTCCTCACTCTGGGGATGATTTCAGGCCTGTGCACATAAAGAAAGAGTAAACTTTGATGCTCTTCTCTGACAATCAGAGCTGCAGACCACCCACAGCCCAGCAGCGCCTAGGTGTCTGTCCCACTGAGGATCTTTTGTTTACTGTGGATGCCCCCCCCCACTGTCGACTCAACACTGCCCCTCTGTGGGCTAAAGTGGTACTCGCTTCACCGTGACAGACCTGTCATCCAGAGTGGGGAGCCAGAGGGCTGCGGGGAGGAAGGCTGGACTGTGGCGACGCCAGTGGGGCTTCAGCTGCATTCACCTCCCACGGGAAAAATAGGCCAGAAGACTTCACGGTTAAAAGCAGCAACTTGGGAATGTTTTTAACTCATCTAAACGTGCTGGAATTGAAGTTTCACACACATTCTGCTGGTGTGCATGTTCAAAAGGCCCCTTTTATCAGAACTTCTTCTAATTCTATCATCAAAAACGATGCATGAACTTGTTAAATCTGGATATATTACATTTACAAAATCCAAACTTTTTTTTTAACAGGCAGCTTGAACTCATCACAGCTGGACTTCCTCTTCTCATTTCTCTATTTTGTTTTAAAGCTGCACAATTAATCCATATTTCATTGACATCGCAATACGGCCTACTGCAATTTTCATATCACAGGAGACGCAATATTTGTTAAAGGTGAAATATGTGTCAAAATGAAATATTGTAGTGCTGCAGAGATGTCCAAACCTACACATCATATTCATATCATATTTTACAGGCTTAAGAAAACATCTTTGTTTGGTGCAGATCCCTGCAAAAATCACACCATGATCATTTTAAGATATTTTTCAATGATCACAAATCATATCGCAATATCAGTCAAAATAATCACAATTAGATATTTCTTCAAAATGGTGCAGCTCTGTTTTGTGCCTCCTCGTCTCCTCTGTCCTCCTCCCTGTGACCCGGAAATCAGTCTCAGCGCACCATCTTCAAGGACGTCTTAATTCCTAAAATGCATCTTGAGGAGAGAGGAGGCTTTCCGGAGGAGCAATATGAGCGAGGATGCACACGAGTAGCCTTTGTGGAAGTCTTTTAGGCACTTGTGACGTATAAAAGAGGCGCGACACTTTCTTGTCACATTATGCCGCGTTGTGAACTGAATTAAAGGACCAGTGTGTAACATTTATGGGGATCTATTGCCAGACATGCACTATAATATTAATAAGTATGTTTTCTTTAGTGTTTAATCACCTGAAAATAAGAATCGTTGTGTTTTCGTTAGCTTTGAATGAGCCGTTTATATCTACATAGGGAGCGGGTCCTCTTCACGTTGCTGCGTCATGTTTCTACAGTAGCCCAGAACGGACAAACCAAACTCTGTTAACTTTTCCTGCTTGTGCCGGAGTCAATAACGTTACTCGCTCCCGATGCCGCCGCTCTCTCTCTCCGCTAGATACCGCCAGATCCTACACACTTCCTTTAAAATCACGGCTCTGAGGCAAGAATGTCTTATTTTGTTAAATACCTCAACTCCTCTCTCTCCTCACGTCTCTTCCTCACCTCGCATCTCAGGTGGGAGGGACTAAGACGCGAGGAGAGGAGGCGAGGAAAGGAATCAAGGATGTACAAACTGAGAAATGAGAAGAGCCTCAAATCAACCTCAGAAAAGGAAAGAGACAAAGATCATGGGACCTTTTTAAAGATGTCCTCCGATACATAAGAGTTTGTTTTGTACAGCAAAAAAAAAGGTCGTGCCAGACTTTGGTCTGAGACAATAGTTCATATCAGTATTCTCCAACACACGTCCCGTTGGTTTAAACAAACGTGGCTCATTTATTGCTGCTGTCAGATGACAACTTTGTAAATATAAAAATGAATATATTGTTGCTTCACAGTAAAGCCCTATTTTAAGGTGTTTAAGGAGCTTGTGACCAAAGATCACACACGTTTGCTCACTAATAGATACATAATTATGTTGTGAATAATAATAAGCCATCATCAAACGGGGGAATAAGCAGCATTATGAATGTCAAAGCAGTGTCCTACAGCGACGTTTGTCTTTGCGTGGTATTTAAAGGGCCGGTTCACCCAAAATACCCCCCAAAAAAGGTCTCACTTAAAAGAGTACTCAGACTGTTGTCAACTGTTTTAAATAGTTTTTTGTCAATTTAAAGTCTTGTGTTGCCTTTAAATAATTTTAGAAATGCTAAAATGTTTTGTATCATATGAAGAAACCCTGTGTACCAGAGAGAATGTACATTGTGCTTTAAATGCTATAGTTTTGGGTAGAGCTTCAGCTTTTTGACATATGAACATATATTTTTGAATGTAACCATGGGAACATGTGTATATAATGTAAATAAAAATGGCTGCACTTTTCACCAGTGGTTTTGAATGACAATTCGATATCAATGAAATAACAACAACAGTCAGTCACTGGGAAAAAAAAAAAGAAGAATTTTACTCAGCATTATTTTAGAAAAGCAAAAAAAACAAAAACATTCATTACATCGACTGAATGGCTTTTCCATAATGAGAACAGCATCGTTATGATGGACACAAATCCTACTTCAATCAAATTACAACTTTGGCATTAAAAGGCATCACAATAAGAAATCCCTTTCAATAACATTTTATATCCTCGATTCCTTCAAAAAAAAAAAAAAAGATTCATGTGGCCTCAATCATGACTTTAACAGGGAGGGTTCAGGATCTCACAAAGGCCTTTCTAGGCACATAAAGCACATCTGTGGTTTCAATTTAACTTGAACTAACATTGCATATACATGTTAAAGAGCAGCTGTCTGTTTCTTAAAGGGGACATATCATGAAAAAGTCACTTTTTCAGTGCTTGTGCTCATACATTTGGGTCATCTGGAGTGTCTACCAACCCACAAACTGTGATTATGACGACCCAGTCAGTTTTTTGTGGGCTGTCTAGATCAGAAAACTTGATTCAACAAGCCAGTCAGATCTGGCTCCCCTTCCTATGTCACATGCAGCCTCATTAGAATATATACTGCCCCCCCCATCTGAATATCTCCACCATGGATGTATTATAACTGGATACCGGACCCCAAGATGGCGCCTATTCAGTCCAATGGGAAGTTTCTAGCTTCCGGGATATGCGGCCCACTGAATATGCGGCAGTAGGGTTTCTATTGCTCGGTCCACAGCCTTGACATTGTGATGACGTCACCGATTTTAAAATCGCTTTTACAAATATAAAACATTCATGGTTCAAAAATTCATAATAGACAGAGTCATAATTGACCTTGTTTTGACGTCTCTTTCACAATGGTGGTCTATGTGGAAAATGCTTTTTGGGCTGCAGTGGCCACTGGAAAACAATTGGAAGCAAGGCTGAGCAGCGGCACCGTATCCAGGTCTTATTTTACATCCATGATCTCCAACCACAGCTTGAGAACTATACCTTTGCAAAGGTGCACCATATTTTATATTTACTCTAAATCAGAGCAGACTGGGCTTTTTCAGAAGGGGGTCTTAAAGAGACAGGTGCTAAAACGAAGCGTTTCAGACAGAGGGTGAATACAGGGATATTCAGACAGACAGTATGAGAAAAATAATGTGTATTTTTGCAGGTTCTAGTAGAAACCTAAAATACAAGTATGAACCTGAAAATGAGCACGATATGTCCCCTTTAAGTCAACACTAAAACAAGAAGAAGTTTCTTTCTGGTTTATAATCTGTCAGACAGGCCTCTGAAACACCCTGACCACAACTTTTAAATGACCTGTTTCTGTTGCATATATTTCACACAGTAATCACGTCTCATATTTGCATGCACAAATGAGAAAAATACTACGTCTTTGTTAATTATAAATCGGTGTTATCTTTGGAGCTTGCCATTTCTTTAACCAACGATTGTCATGGACTTTTTAAGGCACTTTGGGGATCATAGTGTCAAAATCAGACATTTACTAAAGGCAAAAACAATTCTAATGTGGCACAAATACCATCTAATAAGAACAATACAAAAAAAAGAAAATATCAAAAGCTATCAAGTATTTTCCGTAAATGTTTTGATATGCTTTTCACTGGAGTATAAATGACTTAAGCTGCCAGACTACAGTACAAATCTACCTGCTGCTGTGCATATTAGGTGAGGCCGGCCCTCAATAAAAGCAGCGCGTGAAGCCAAAGTCACAAAGTATAGAAACCCCACAACCCCACTCAGATCCCAAAACCACGCCTGGGGATTTGCAAAGCCAGTAAGCTTAAGAGGAAAAGGAAAGAAAAAAAAGCCCGTATGACCAGTTTATAGGAGCAAATCAGACAGCTGACAGTCACAAGACTGCCTAAAGAACAGTGATTGTTGTTCTGTCCATTAAAGGCACATTAGTGTTTTGTAAAAAAATCTTGTTAAAATGTTTCCCAAAAAGCTACTATTAGAATGTCAATTTGGTTGAATAAGCTGTAAAATCCTAGAAATATATACTGTATATACTGCACCAGTAAAGACTCAACACATAGCACCTATTCCTGATATTTCCCCCAAAAAAATCCTACATTTTCCTATCATCATGACAAAACATCTTTGGAGTTACTTAATAAAGCAACGTGTTTAAAGTGAGATACACATTTAGAGCTGAGTACATTCCTTATTTCTACACACCTTCAAAAGCATAACCAAATACATCTCTCTGGGGGCCAATCTCTCTGCAGAGAAACATTTATTCGTCTCAAATGATTATTTTCTCTGTGTGCACCGTAGCAGCCCAACCGTATGATCTAAATCCACATAGAAAATGCACTACGACATGTTTGTCTAAGGCTAAAAGGTGAAAAAAACAACCTGCTGAACACCCTGAGCTTACAGTACTTTGGCTTTCTTTGGAGACTTTTCCAACATAGTTTATCAAAACAAAAAGCTATATATTTTCTCTGTAGCATATAAAGATAGCACAATACTGTTCCAAAAAATAACCCCGAGGACATTTAAATTGTAAACATCAACAACACCTTAAATAAAGATTTGATCAATTTGATGGGTGATAAACATGATTAACAAACCCCGACAGGACTCGGTCTCCCTGTCGTCTGTGTGGCTGCAGAGACGTATTCCTGACAGGGTTCACTAGCTGTGCGTGTTGAGTGTTGACAGCATGGCCATTAAATGTGAAACCCCGGCTCGGATCGAAGCACAAGCACTGGTCAATGGAGCTGTGTGTGTGCGTGTGTGTGTGTGTGTGAGAGAACGTGCAAGAAGAGCAGGACAAGCATTAAGCACATGCAATAACATAACTTGAATATACAAACTCAAAAGCTGAATATGAGAATCCTGTGCCCTTTGCCCAAAAACCTCGAAGCGATTCTAACCTGCAGATTAATCTGAATACAAAAAATAAGATCATATATATATAAAAAAAAAAATAATAAAGACAAATAACCCAACGGTAGAAAACTGTTATTCTCCTCCTTAGTGGGCTGCAGGAGGTGCTGGGTTCAGGTGAGGTGCGCTCTGGTTTTTACATGACGGAGCAGTTCTCCGGCTTGGCACGGCCCTGAAGGAGGAAGTGAAGCATTGCAGCGTTAAATGAGGAGAAAAATCATCCTGCAATGACACGTCAACATGGCTGCTGTGAAAAAGGGCCTATTGCTGCTCATAAAGCTCGTTGTACGTTTATCCGTGGATACAGGTGATTGTTTGGTTTCTTTTGGTTGAACTTTAAGTTTAGTTTATTAGCACAAAAGAAGTGATAAAAACAAAAGTATATAACAAGAAACAGCATCGATTGTGCAGAAGAGGTCAGAAACCCCAAAAGGGCTTATAGTAAAACCTGCCCTCTAGGATTTACAATTTATCTTAATACAATAAATACCTTTTACATAAAAAAAAAGGAGTGAGAAAATAAGTTAATTAAAGAATAGTTTGCAAAATACAAGCTGCCTTGTTTTACCGATCCGTAATGTTCAAATAATATTGTGATCCTCTCCTAAAAAGCTTCCTGAAAATATTGATGTAATTTGGTATTAATTACACAGAAAAACAAAACAGTGTTCAACTGGTGCGCTTCTAATTAATTAATCCAAATTAATAACCGGTGTAGCCGACACAACGCACAGCAGGTCGGCTGAACGTGTAAAAATTAAAACATTTGTCTACAATTCAACAGAAATGGAGAATCAAATTTTGAGTAATAAATAAATAACAATTAGATATTTGTTTGGGTGTGAATGGAGACGTTCTTTCCAGGCAAACTTTCTAAAGAAGTGGACAGTTTCTTTTAATACTAAGGTAACGGATTCATCCTCCATTTCACCAAGCAATCAAGCGGTCTTCCATACATCCTTTTGCACTGTTTGTTCGTCCTCCTAGTATTTAAAAATCAAACTAATGCGGATTGATGAAGGACAGAAAATGAAACATCGGATGGTGACCTTAAAGCCACTCAAAGCAAATAGGAATCCGCCAAGAATGATGCACATCATCCGTCAGAGAAAAACCTCTCACAGAACTCGCTAAAACATCTGGAACACCTGTGTGTTATTGTAGTTCAAGAAACTCGGAAAACTTTGCTACATTTGTGGCAAAAATAAGTGTTAATTATGTGTGTTATGAGCGGCTCTGCAGAGCAACAGGAGAGTTTTCCCCTGATTAACTGTGAAATGGCAGCTAGAATACATACACATTTTACAGCTGCAGCTTTGAGAACAAATTTAACAGCTCATCCACATCGCTGACACCTCCCTCTCTCTCTCTTTCAGTTAAATATGGAGCTTGTTTTGTCGTATTTATGTAATTGTTTGATGTGTGTGAGTCACCAGCTGGTCTACTGGGTTTCTTGTTGGGTTGAACTGTGTTCTGTGGTGTTTCCAGTTCTGGTTGTTAGAGGCTCATCTCGGTCAACACTTACAGTTTATGGCTTGTGGGATTCCTCTGTTACCTTTACACCACATCTGCCATGTCGTTTGTGTATCGCTATAGCGACAGTCGTTTGTTTCTGTGGTCATCATTGATTTTATTTGCATCTAATTGAAACGCCCATACTGTCCTGGTGTGTGCGCTTTAGTGAGAAAAGTCACAAGTAATTCTAATTATCTGATGTTTTCAGTAACTTCACGTGTATTCCGACGTATAGATATCAAAGAAACGTTAATTTAAATCAAGTTTCATGCAACTTTAAATTAGGTCAAGTTAACGCGATAATAACGTGTTAACGCAAATTCGTTTTTAATGCCACCAATTTCTTTAACGATTTTTAGGTTGTAGCGGGCTCAGTTTTAAAGCTAAAGGGAATACTGGCATCATATGAAACTAGAAAAAACCTAAGGAATCCATTGGTACCAACCATGTCATGTTAGCTCGTCGGGAAGAACGCTAAATAACGCTCCGATCTTACTGTAAATGTTAGCGAGGAAAAACTGGCATGTCCATTTTCAAAGGGGTCCCTTGACCTCTGACCTCCAGATATGTGAATGAAAATGGGTTCTATGGGTACCCACGAGTCTCCCCTTTACAGACATGCCCACTTTATGATCATCACATGCAGTTTGGGGCAAGTCATAGTCAAGTCAGCACACTGACACACTGACAGCTGTTGTTGCCTGTTGGGCTGCAGTTTGCCATGTTATGATTTGAGCATATTGTTTTATGCTAAATGCAGTACCTGTGAGGGTTTCTGGACAATATTTATCATTGTTTCGTGTTGTTAATTGATTTCCAATAATAAATATATACATACATTTGCATAAAGCAGATAAAAGTATTCAATACTTGACAAAATCTCCTTGTACATTTTGAACGGATCAAAACTGTGCGATTAATTTGTGATAGTTGTTTAGTTCTGTTCTACTTTCTGCAGTGTAATTGCTGCTCATGTTGTAACACAATAACCGTACAGTACCTGTTTGCGCTCGTTGGTCCCCATGAAGAAGGATTGTCCCACGAGGCCCTCAGGTAGACCCCCGCCGCCGCGGTCTGACGTCTGTCCGCAGGAGTTGCAGATCACCGTGCGGCTCCGCAGGTTGTACTCGTTGTCTGCGCCGCTGGTGCTGTGAGCTTCCTGCAGGGGGCGACACACAACGGGGCGAGTTAGTGAGTAACACTGCTGCTCAACTGGGAGATGCCTCAACAGAAGAGGTACGTACCATGTCATCATCTTCGTCCTCATGGAACAGGGTGCGTGTCACTTTCCTCATGGCCATTTCCTGGTGGTGAATAAAGTGATTCAGTTATTGCAGTTAAAAAGGAACAGAAATATAAGACGAGCTCAAACAAACACAGGTGACTTCCTACCTCTCCGTTGGCGCTGATGAGGATGGTCTGCAGGAGGTCGCCGGTGCCCCAGGAGTTCTGGTTCTTCCACACCAGGTCGGAGGGGGGGTTGTGGGTTCCACCGCCAGATGCAGCCCAGATCTGCCAAGGTCAAAGGTCAGAGTTTAGATATACAACTTAACTAATAAATTCTTAAGCTGCTACTCACATACAGAAAAAAAGGAGTCAAGATAAAAAATGTAAAAAGGTGTCCTGTGGAGTTTTTCTTCTGTTTACATCCAAAACATTGTGTTTATAAGTGTGCGAGGCCTGCTTTCTTTCCACATATAAACATTTTTTTTTTCTCATTTAAATCCATATTAAGAAGTTTGCCGTCTTCTTCCCTGCATTTTAGCACATCGATACTTTTCTTGGCGCATTACTGCCATCAGTCAAGACATTGGCAGGAATGTGGACTACGTCACCGGCCAGTGGCTAACTCTGGGTCTGAAAAATGAAGTGCATTCTTTCTAACAGCCAGCGGGAGGCGACTCGTGTGCTTGCAAAAAGAAGTCTGATTGTATAGAAGAAGTCTGTGAGAAAATGAGCCTTCATTTCAACTTATCACTTGATTTATTACCTCAGTAAACATTGTAAACATGAGTTTATGGTCTCAATCGCTAGTTTCAAGTCTTCTTCAATACAGCATGATGTTCATTTAGTAAATTATAGTCCCATTTAGAGTCAAATAGACCATAAAGCAGGGGATACTTTAGGGCGGGGCTACCTTGTGATTGACAGGTCGCCTGAAAATGTGTTATTCAGTGTTCGGTTATATTTAGTTCCACCCTCTCGTGTCACTTCTGGTTCCAAAACACAACATGGCGACGGCCAAAATGCCGAACTCGAGGCTTCAAAACGTCAGTCCACAAACCAATGGGTGAGGTTGTCCACTTCTTACATACAGTCTATTTTTTTTTGCACATTGATAGTTTTCTTGGCGCATTACGGCCACCTATTGATCAGTGAAAGGCGTAAAGACATTTGGCCAGGATTGTGGACTACGTCACCCACTAAACCATCTAAATATTGCTCCACTAATCCACTAGCACTACTAGTGGTCAAAAAGAGAATAGTAACTTTATGTGAAGGGAAACAACAGTCAAATTAATAATGCAAAAGTCAACAAACTAGGGCTGCACGATTTTGAAAAAATATCTAATTGCAATTATTTTGACCGATATTGTGATTGCGATATGATTTGCTTTATTAGAAGGAATGATCATTTTTACATTATTATTCTCATTTTCATTGAAAAGCATTAAAATGGTCGTGGTGTGATTTTTGCGGAGAGATCTGTACCAAACAAAGATGTTTTCTTAATTCTGTAGAATATGATGTGTAGGCCAGGACGTCTCTGCAGCACCACAATATTTAATCTAAAATGGTATTTTGACACAGATTTCCCCTTTAACAAATATTGCAGCATATTATTATATATTGCGATTTTGATAAAAATTTCAATTACTTGTGCAGCCCTTCAACAAACGGACAAATCTCGGTGTAACTTACAGTGACAGTTCCTCCGGCCTTCAGGGTGAACTTGTGGGGAAACTTGTAGATGATGGGGTTGGTATCACCTACTTGTCTCTTCACCTGCCAGTTGCCCAGATTTTGGTCCTGCATGAGACAAATAGGAAGAGAGGACGGGACAGAAAATGTAAAAACAAAAACAAAAATCTTTTATACCTATCCTTCTACTCTGGCATCAAAAGTGATACCAGAATGCTACTTTTGATCAAACATTATCAAACATTTTTAGTTACGTATTGTTACGTAACCGGGACGGTCTATATTAAATCTTTTACCACCTTTTGGAGTGCTGTGAAATCATCGTAAACCAGGTTAAAAGGGTTTGAAAAGCCACCTGATAGATGGACTCACTGACCTCGTCGGCCTTGTTGCTGAGACGGATGAACTTGCCCTCCAGGTCGACCTCGTCCACTGTGATGCGACCGCTGGCTGAGGCGTGCTGACTAATGCGAGTCTTGGTCACAGTGCCCCCCGCCACGCTGGAGGTCTCGCTGTCGTTGTCATTGAGGCGGCGCTTCTTGGCGATGGCTGTTCCGGAGGAGTTGCGGCTGCTGGAGGCGGTGCCACTGGCGGTGCCTGCGGCGGCGCCGGAGAGGAGCATGCGGCTGGTGTGGCTGTGGCCGTGGCCTGAGCCGGAGCCGGCGGCCTGGACCACGCGGCTGGTGTGACTGTGGCCTGAGCCGGAGGTCCGTGTCACGGTGACCTTGGTGGAGGGTGAAGGGCCGGGTGACAGACGCAGCCTGAGGACAGAGGGAGGAAGAGATTCAGATGATTTAGACCAAAGCAGTCAGTGCAACAGGTTCACTGTTGGTAAAGTGCCATTTTATATCTCTTCCTTACTGCTCTGACACTCGTACGCACACAGTAGCTACTGAAACCAACCTGCTCCAGTGATGCAAACTGCCTTTGGCTCATAGAAAAAGCTGCATCAACAACACTTTTACCTTACTGTAATTTTAAGACCATTCTTAGTGACCGTTCTCTGCCCGCCTGTGATTGCTTTCACTGAGCCTGTAACTTGTTCTCTGTCGGTTCACTGTGATATTAAGTCACTCTTTCTGGTCCTGTTATTTTGTTCATATGTTTGAGCTCATCTGTTAACAAGGCGTTGCTGTAAAAGAGCAGGTACACTTAGCCAAGTGCTACAAACTTGAGAGATGCTGCTCAGGTGGGGCTGCAGGAACGAGAAATCTAATTCTTTATAATTTCACGAATATAGCAAGGAAAAAGATATGTTTTTAAAAAAAATTGCAATAGACGTCTTTTCCCATTGCCAGTAGACGTGTATGCCTTTCTTTTTTTCTCTTTCAAACTCTCAAACCAGAGTGGGTGATTATTGGAACAGTGGAAAGACTAACAAATATGGTTTTAATGAGTTTTATTTTGTTTCTGTTGAGTTTGAATGAAGTTTATTTTACAATGACCAGAGAGGTAAAATTACTGTGTCTGTCAATGGAGTCTGGTGGCTTTGAGGAGCACATATTAATTGAAGGTTTTGTACGTTAATAAATTATAATAATTGTCCAAATCCCGGCTGATTTTATTCATTATATATTCACTTCTCTGGTTTAGTCTAATTTTCGGGACAAACAAGACAGGATTCGGGACAACTGCTCATAATTTGGGACCGTCCCGAATTTTTGGGTGAAGTCTGGTCTTCCTACTTTTATATATATATATAAATATATACATATATATATATATATATAAAAT
>CAKALU010063484.1:2628-51807 GCA_916700995.1 Hozukius guyotensis | reverse complement strand
GATCCTCTGTTCGCTGCTGTAGAAGGCACTTTTATATCAGAAGTGTCTGACCTCCATGTACCTTTTACACACCTCCTCACAGCAGGATGTCGTCGCACATATGGCTCTCTGATGCATAACCTGCCCGCTGACAGGGGGCATTGCTGCTGTGTGTGTTTGTGTATAAGACAGATAATATGCAGGGTTTCCCGCAGCGTTTTGTAGTGGACACACACCCTGCTCGGCTCGCCTGGAATACAGAGAATGTCATATATGCGTGAGACACCAGATTATTTGTGTATGGGGTGAGGTGGGGTAGATGTGATGAGTTGAGAAATAAAGAGAGGCATTTTTTGGAAAACAAAAAAATTCAAACCTGCCACTTACATTACTAATTGTCACAGAAACGTGTTTTTTTTATTATCCTCTGACAAACCACACCTATTATGCACTGCTAGATGAAACTAAATCTACTTACCTAGAGAGAAAAAAAGTGAGTAAAACACAGAAAGGTTGTAACAGCAGTGGAGCAGGGACGTCCAGTTGATGAGCGAGGGACAGAAGCTCGGAAGATAATGAAAGAAGAGAGCAGAAATAAATGCTGTGCCAGTCATAATTATCAGCTGTCTAAATGAGTCAGAGCTCAGAGATGACATCGCCTCGAGGGGTCTTCCGCTCTGGAAAATGGAGACCTTGCTGACTGAAGACGATTAGCTCGAAAAAAGTAGTAATTGTGCAATTTTATTGGGATGTATGTATTGAACATACACACTAAATCTCCTTTCCTCTTTCTCCTCTGCTTCCCCATTTCTACCTCCATCCTTCCCCCTCCCTTGTTCCCACGGTAACCCATTAATCTCTGCCACCCTGCTTCCCCCTTCTCCCACCCCTCCCTGCGCCTCTTTCCTCCCTCACGTAGCGGTCTGAACTTGGCGCCGGTGGCTCGCCTGCGGAACTCGTGGGAGAAACTTCCCAGCAAGTACGAGAAGCTGTTCACTGACCTGCAGGATGTCTTCGACCCGTCCAGGAACATGTCCAAGTACCGCAACGTGCTGAGCAGCCAGAGCATGCAGCCGCCCATCATCCCACTGTTCCCAGTGGTCAAGAAGGACCTCACCTTCTTACATGAAGGTACATGGCTTTGTGAAAAGACCAGAAATGTGCGCTTTTTTGTGTATAAGCTACATGTTGCTACATTCCCTTTAATTGTTAAAACAACTGAGGCCATTTCTGAAACTTGACAAGTCATCTTGCACTGTTTAGTGTCCCCTACTTCCTCTGAGCTGCGCAGGAGGTCATTTTCAGTCTCACTCAGGAGGTTTACTTCTGCAAAAGGCTTCCCCATCTCGCCTTTTTCACATATCACACCGAGTCAGGTCAAAACTACCCGAACTGACTTCTCCTTAAAGGTTTTCTCTTAAAACGTCTACGCATGGCCATGTTAGGAATGGAAAAGAAAGTTTCCTTAATTGTGCAAGTTGCCAAAAAATTCTCAAATGGCTCAGCATGACTCAATATGAAAGAGCACTTTGATCTCCTGGAGGACCGACGAGAAGGAGACCAGAACAAAGAGATTTTTACTTTGAAGATTCGGCTGAGAAATATTGTTGCGAATTGAAGCTTGCAAATGTCCCAAAATATTAATCATTTATCTCCTTTACAGTGTCGACAGCTGACTTCACACTCACTCTTTGTGCATGTGTTTGTGTGTGTGTGTTCGTTCTGTACTTGTGTTTGTCCTCTCAGGCAACGACTCCAATGTCGACGGTCTGGTGAACTTTGAGAAGCTGAGGATGATCGCCAAGGAGATCAGACACGTGGTGCGGTTGACCTCGGCCAACATGGACCCTGCCCTCATGTTCAGACAGAGGTTGGTTGTTTTCATACCAAGAGTCCTTTACTAATTTTGCTTTAAAGGGATAGTTCAGGTGTTTTGAAGTGGGGTTGTATGAGGTACTTATCCATAGTAGGTGTATTACCTATAGTAGATGACATTCAGCACGCCCCCAGCTTGGAGAAGCAGACAGGAGTAACCGCATGGAACCAAAACAATGTACTGCTGTGGATGGGGCTGGCAGCAAAACGTATTTTAGCAACCTAAAAGAAAGGCTCACCTAAAAAATCAATATCAGTTTAAGTGTATGCAGTACATTGTATTTGTTCTGTGCAATAACTCCTGTCTGTTCCTCCAACCTGGGGGCGTGTCGACCGTCATATACTGTAGGTAAAACACTGACTATGGATAAGTACCTCATACAACCCCACCTCAAAACACCCAAACTATCCCTTAAACCTGATGCTGTTGGGCTCAGTTTCACAGATACGGGTTCGCTTAAAGCTGTTTAAAATCCCCAGTAATGAAATTATAACCTGTTTGTGTAGAATATTATCTGATTATGTTCTTTGTAGCAAAATAAGAAAATCTGTGTGCTGCTTCCAGGTAAATCTCCCCCTACACATAGGGGCTTTAATTAGCTTCACAAAAGTGTCACATCCAAAAATGTTCTCTAATTAAGCCAGGAAAACAGAGAACTTCAGAGGATAATGTCATGAAAATGTAAATTTTGGAGCTTTTTTTTAAAGAGGACCTATTATGCTTTTGTGCTTTTTGAAAAGAGGTGCTGCAGCACAGCCGGTATGAGAAAAATTAAGTGGGTTTTTTTTTATATTAAAGCATGTAAACATGTTCTAGTAGAAACCCAAAATACAAGTATGCACCTGAAAATGAGCATCATAGGTCCTCTTTAAAGGAAATGTATTGCGAAAGGGATCATAAGGTGAATTTTGGGGCTCATCACAGGATCCAATGCACAGTTGATATGTGTAATGGGACTCCTAATAGTTTACTGTCAACAAACAAGTCAATTTGTAGTGGTTTAAATACCAAATAATCAACTCCGTTCAAACATGTATCTTTGAAACTGACTCCTCCTGTTTCCCATCAGACAGACTGTAATAAACCTGCCACTTCTCAGAAAGAGAGTCCAGTATAGCGAGATGGATTACAGGTTTTTACAACAGACACATTTCCTACTGAAGAACTACAAATGTGAGCAAAAAGGGGAGCCACTACACCACCATACCTCCACCTGCCACCCTGGATCCTCCACCAACAGGATCAGGCACACACTCCGGGTCTGGTTCGATCAATTCCCGCTCACTTCCTGTCCGGTCCACGGCTCTTGTTGGGCTCGATTGAATTCCTCTGCTGGAATGTAACGAGGATACAAGGCCTGGATCGACTGGGAGTGACGTAGAACTGATGCCAACCGCAGTGTGTAGTTGGTTGTCACTCAGTTTGTGTGTGTTTATCACAGTCTGCCACTGCTGCAGTGCATGACTGCCCCCTGCAGACACTCCCTTCATACTACAACAAGAGATTTTTGTTTCATCACTATATGACTAAAAGTTTTTCAAGGTGACACAACGACCTGTTTTTCATGAGCACACCCTCTTCAGGTTGATATGGGGAGATGTCATATGTCTAGCGTCCGCTCATCTCCAGTCATTTCCTGTTTGTTTTGTGGTGGCATGACCTCTACATAGTCTTGTCCCCCCCCCCCACCCCCTCGACTCCTGAACTTGTCTCTAAGTCACGCTTCAATCTTCACACCTCTTGCTTGCAGGAAGAAGAGGTGGAAGAGTTTAGGGTAAGTTTGTCCTGTTTCGGTCTGGACCAGCAGAAATATTCAGTCCACCCTGCATCCCCCACCACCACCATAAACTCTGCATGTCCCCCCCCCACCCCCACCCTTACTTTATCTCAGTGTCCATGTGTGTCCGCCGTGCTTGTGTGGGATTAACCCCTTCCATTTGCAGTGCCCATTCACCTGACCCATACTGAAGTCCCATCATTGACCCATTAATTGTTTGCCCTGTTCATCAGATTGTACGTTTGAGTCATATAGTAGCTCGATAATATTTAGTGTTTGCTTTTACAGAGAGGTTTTTCAACACATTCACATAGTGATGGGTAGGAAATGAAGATTATCTCAAATTTATGACTTACTGTAAATTCATTTTTTGTCATTCGTCCCTAAACAAGTATACAGTTGGATGAAATGTTCTTGTCTATGGCCAAGGAGAAAAGAAGGACAACGTAAGACAAGTCCCAAACAGGCTGCGTGTGACTGCACATAGTATAATAAATATGAGATAAAGAAATTTAAATACATAAATTAGAAAAGCTACAGTCCTTGAAGTGCTCAGAAAAAAACATTTTTAACATCTACTAGCTCCAGAACAGGGACTAAATAGACCTTTAGGTGAGATTGTGTCGTCAGCTGCTGTTTACACAGTCATGAATGAACCCTGTATGGAAAACCCCACCACACCATCTGCTTAATAAAGGCGACGTAAAACAAACTATAACAAATATTTACAGATACTATTTGACTCAGGTTTGGTGTTTGTTCATATCTGCATCCTGGCATAATATTCCCCATATCGAATCTAGTGCATCTTTTGTTTGCTAACCCTTTTTGCCTCCATCTGACAGAATGTCCTGCTCTTCTGTTCTGTGATAGCATGGCACACCAGCGACAGCTGCCTCCCTCCCAGTTGCATGGTCCTGTTTTATAAAAATGCTATGCTCCAACACAAAGACAGATTTTATGGTAGAGGAGGTATTTGATAAGAACGTAGCTGTGCCTGTTTTATTTGTGATTGTACTTATTGTTGTTTACCATTCTTTCCTTCCCTCTTTTTTCTGTCTTTATACTTTCATGTGCATTTCTTCTGTTTCCTGTCTTATCTTCTGCATTTATCTCCCTCTGTTCTCTACGCCGTCATCTTTCTCAATCTTTCATCTTCTGCTCATCCATCGACACATTACTCTCACCTCTTTTATGCTCTTCCTTCATTTTCTTCCTGTCGACTCCTATTCGTCTATCTTTCCTCTTCAATCTCCTTCCTTCCTCTTCTTCCATCTCTCTTCCCCTCATCAGGTCTTTGAGTCAGGGCAGCACCAACTCCAACATGCTGGACGTGCAGGGCGGCGCCCATAAGAAGCGAGTACGCCGCAGCTCGCTCCTCAACGCTAAGAAGCTGTACGAAGACGCCCAGATGGCCAGAAAGGTGAAGCAGTACCTGTCCAACCTGACGGTGGAGATCGACGAGGAGAAACACCAGATCATGTCCCTGCAGTGTGAGCCGACCTACAGCACCTGTGAGTAACACAAACCGAGTGAACCTATTTTTCATCAGTATATACAGTATATTTTCTGTGGCATGAGTTAATTTTGGATTAGTTAGAAATAAATCTTTCTGTGTCCGTAGATTATAAAGCTTCTGACTCTCACCCGACCTGGTGAACACACAGCAGTAAAACCTACTGTATATCATATTGTATAGATTAGTTTTTGGATTATTTGGAGCAGTGTACTGTACACACTTTTTTAAAAAATGTGTATAATGTGCTTGCACTGCCACCTAGTGTACTTGCAAATGTCCTGCAGAAAATAACAGGAATTAATTGATCAATCAATTGATAGATACTGCAGTATGCATGTACTGTATCATCTAAACCCTCTGTAGAACAAAACATGTATGCAATAGTGTGACTTTTATCCGTTTTGAATTTGATAATCTTGCGTTTGATCACTGCAAGACAGATCGATTTTCTGGTTTCTGCTGAGCTCTTGAAAGCCTTAAAACGTATGAAAATGTGATATAATTTAAAAAATCTAATTTAGATAGATCTTGGAAACAGATTGAACAAAGAGCCCAGAAATACGGTTCCCATATACTGTACATCTGACACATCTGATGTTAATGTAAAACTCACTTTCCTTTATTATATTATATTAATATTTGTAAAAAATATGTATACACTTGAGAGAGGTATTGCCTTTTTGACTATGATATTTCCCAGCATCTTCAAAAGGTTTGAAATGGTAGATGTTTTAAAGTCATTCTATTTTGTTTATACATTTTTTTTCTTCTTCCTGTGGTTGTAGTGTCTAAGAACTTGAGTGAGAGACGATCCACTAAGTCGGACATGTCTCCGGTGTCTCTGCGGTCGGCTCTGCCCTCGGGGAAAGTGCAAAACAGGGTGTCACAAGTCCTTCAGGTCCAGGTCCCCCTGAACCCTCTACGGAAGAAGAGCACCGCCAAGGACATAGGCCCACCTAGTAAGTACACTGGCACTATACTGTTAGTGTGAGAAATCCCAGTTCTGTATTCTGACAGGTGTAACAGAGCCACAGGTTCATTTACTTTTCTGCAACCTTGTTCTCTTTCGCTTTTCTTCCCCAGACTCCAACTCTCCTCAGGTGGTGAAGAAACCTCCAGTGAACTCGTCGGAGTCGGAGTGGAGCACTAAGAGACCGTCTGATGACACCGTCTCCATCATCTCCTCGCTTCACTCCAGCCCCACGGTGTCGCCACAGGGCTCTCCACGAAAAGGTCAGTTACAGAAACTGTATGTTTTTATGTGATAGGATGAAAAGGAGCTACGTTACCCTCGGTGAAGAGTTGGAGTAGAGTCAGTGAGACAGTCACCTCCAAGCAGAGCTGTGAAACTCTGATGTTAATCTCACTCAGAAACCATGTCTGGAGTGAATGCTCATGCCTGGGTATCGGTACTTGCTACGTTTTAAGATATTGACGGAAATAACCCAGTACAAGTAGTACTATCGAAACTTCTCCAGTCAAACGATACCTGTAATCAATCCTTTTTGTGCCCAGATCTAGAAAAGAACGAGTATTTGTCAGAAAATGTGAGCGCGAGCGAGCGGGGGAGCGTGAACAAAAAGATTTGAAAGGAGCGCAGAGCGGATTTTTTAAAAAATTGGAGCGTTGCCTTATCTCCCGCTCCATCCTGCTCCAATTTCGCCCTCGTACTACTCACTCCATGAATTCAAAGCATGCCCGAGCGTGCCCGACCCAGAATGTATCTGTGTATTGCGCACGGCGGCTGCGTAGGATTGTTTCAGACTCCTGTGATCCAATGAATTTCCTATAACTCCAGAGCGTTGTAAAGTCCAAAAGTCAACAAAAAAGAAAATTGACAACATGTTTTTATCTAACAAAATATTCTGCTTCAGTCCATATTTGTTGGCGTTTAGCCTTTCAGACAAAACATTTTCCCTGAGGTCAAAAAAACGGTTTTCTCTCCCACTCGCCGCACACAAAGGACGCACCTGTATTAACGGGGCGGTCTAACAGCAATCCAACGAAACTGATGAGTTATATTCATTAAAAAAAGTTGACACTTTTCCGTCCATGAAAACTTTTAGGATTGCATATTTTTTCCTCTTGTTTTAAGGTGAATAACCTCTCCGATATTCATCTCTCATTTTGTTTTCCTTCCCCCCTTTTCAGTGGGAGGCGTGGCCAAGTCCCACAACTCCAGCCAGATGAACTTGTCGGGATCCTCGTCGTCACTGACCAGCGACGCCAGCATAAAGGCCGGCACCGTCAACCTGCGGGGCTACGGCATAGGTGGGGCTCTCCTCCACAAGAGGATCCTGCTGATGACCAGGCAGCACAGTCGAGAGAGTAGCAGGGAGAGAGAGAGTCACACAGAGGAGGAGGAAAGAAGTGAAACAGAGAAAGAGGAGATGATGCAGGAGGAGACAGAGACAGTTCAGAGAGGCTTGTTTCCTTCAGAGCAGAGGAGAGGGAGATCCAGGCAGCAGAACAACTACGGTGCACAGGCAGACGCAGGGCTAATGCTAATGAGGGTGAGAGCAGGAAGCCCTACACAGACATGGACAGGTACGCATCCCACGGTCCACATTGGGTCTCCTCCCAGTCGACCAGAGTTGGGACCCTCACCTCTCTCCCAGCCCCAGTTAAAAAGACCCAGACCCCCAGAGTCCCCCATCAGGACGAGGCTGATGTCACCATTCAGGATACTGAGGGAAAGGAGTCAGTCCAGGGAGAGGCCGATGACAGTCAGGCTGAACGGTGGGGAGGAAACCGGAGAGGTTGTGTCCTCCTCACCTCAGGATGAGAGACGAGGACAGGCAGAGCAGAGAGCCAGGAGGCCGGTCAGCCCAAACCCCTTCCTCTGGCTCTGCAGGGACAGACACACCAGGAGAAAGACCGTCTGACTCTGAGATAGCCGATAGATCCAGTTATCTGCCGAGTAAAAAAACAGTGACAGTGAAGAAAAAACGAAGCTAGAAGTATTTCAGAGAGCATTTTTGTTCATGATCAATGACGTTTATTGAGAAACCATCACAAAGCCTGTTAAAGTGATGACACCACATTTCATTTTCAAAGCACAAAAGCAAGTGTGACTCGAGAGAAAAAGAGTCTCACTTGCACCGTAAATCATTTTTACAGCACAACATTTGAAGCAGATAAGAAAAAAGACATTTCATAAACCATTTCAGTTTGTTCTCTGAGTTCTCCCAACATTTCTTTGTTCGTGGGAATAATCCTGTCAATCTCTGTACGTGCTGCAATGTCACCAAACAGCCAGATGTAGCAAAAAATGTCATTGTCAAAGCAGAAAGCATATTTAGCACTTTAAAAGGATGGTTTGGGTGTTTTGAAGTGGGGTTGTATGAGGTACTTATCAATAGTCAGTGTATTACCTACAGTAGATGACGGTCAGCACGCCCAGTTTGGAGAAACAGACAGGAGTACCAGCACAGAAGCAAAGCAGTGTACTGCTGTGGACGGGGCTGGCAGGAAAACGTATTTTAGCCGCCTAAAAGAAAGGCCCACCTAAAAACATCAACATCAGTTTAAATGTATGCTATATTTAGAATATTTTCACCGCTTTACCTTGCCGTCCTACAGCTATACAGTCTGTTTCCGACAGGGAAATGAAGCAGTTATCTATGCTCTTGCCAAAGCAACCAAACTCCATTGAAAAAAACAGTAGTTTTACCTCGCAGAAACGGGTAGTTGCTGGTCTACCGCTGACTCGATCGATTAGTTTGTTTGTGTTATTGTGTGAGTTTGTTTAGTTCGGATTCACCGAGTCACACCAAGTCCCACAATAGCTCAAACAATCGAACCGATCGAGGCAGCAGTAGACCAGCAACCCCCCGTGGTCTGCAAGGTAAAATTGCAGTTTTTTTCAATGGAGTCTGGTGGCTTTGGTGAGAGCATAGATGGATACAACGGCAAGGTAAAGCAAGGTAAACCAGGTAAAAATAAATTTCTCCAAACTGGGGGCGTGCTGACTGTCATCTACTGTAGGTAATACACTGACTATTGATGAGTACCTCATACAACCCCACTTCAAAACACCCAAACTATCCCCTTTAACTTTTTAATCCCAAAATGAAAAAAAATTTTGTCACTATGAAACATCCTTCTACTGAGATCCAATTTTTCAATTAGTTTTCTCAAAAAAAAAGATGAACTCATCCTTCCTTTTTGTTGAGTAGTGTGACATGCAGTATGTTATTGCCATGTTCATTTAGTTTCCCTGCAGTCACAGATGTTTTATAATATTATATCGTTTAAACTTTGACCCCTAACAGTGTCCTTCAGAGTCATAACTTTTAGAAATGGTCAAAACTTATTTCTGAAACCACATGCTGTAACATGCATTGTACTGTACATGACATAGAGACAATGACTGAGTGTTATGGATTATTACCAGATTGACAGTGTTATTTTGAAGTATGTGCTATTAAAAAAGGGCATAGAAACGTTAGATTGACTCCCCATTTATATACACGTTTTAGTTTTTGTCATTCTAGGTGCAGGTTGATTTTAAGTGCAGTGATTGTCTAACATTCCCTAAAAAAAAAGTAAAATTATCTACATTCATGCTACTGAAAGATGCTTTAGGTAAAAAGGTTCTATATCCAAATGCTGCCGGTCATTTCTCTTTCTTTACTCTATCTTTTTCTTTATTTCTCTTTGCATCATTGTCCCCTTTTCTTCATTATTATAATCTGCATTGTACTTGATGTTCAAATGTCCTTAATGTTCCTCTCTCCTCTCCTCTCCTCTGTCCAGGTTACGCTCTCCTACCAGTCGGTAAAGCAGACAACCTGTCGGACTCGAGTCACAGCGAGATCTCGTCCCGCTCCAGTATCTGTTCGGTGGACTCCGTGCCGGCTCCCGGGTCTGACGACCGCTGTAACAGCAGCAACAGGACCTGTACTGCTTCTTCTGCTATTACTACTACAACTACTACTACGACTCCTGTTGCAGTTGCTGAGAGCACAGCGGCGACGCATGCACACTTAAATGCTGATACCAACCAGCCCAGCACAAGGTAATGAAATTCAGTTTATCTCATCTGTCCGGTTAAGTTAATTCATTTAGGTTGAGTTGAGTTGTAAGTTTCTTGAGTGCTGCTTGTCTGTTGATACTCGTAATAGAATCAGCCGGCAGCTTTTGACTCCTGATACATTGGAGTTTTTTCAAAGTGGGTACTTCTTTTGCAATGCCAAGATACAGATAATACAATCAATGTGTTTACATGCACTCAAGTAACAAGGATACAGTCAGCTTTTGCCTACAAAACAGATGTTACGGAAACACGGCAGACTTCATGAAGAGGCTCATTCTAAGCTAACAAAAACACAACGATTCTTAGTTTCAGGTGATTATACACTAAAGAAAACATAATTATGAATATTATATTCTATTTCTGCCAATAGATCCCCCTAAATCTTACGCACTGGTCCTTTAAATTTATCTCAACTATAGTAGAAAATCATTTTCAGTTGTCACACTGCATGAGTGCAGCACTATGTATAAAACCTCTGAGATATACTTCTAAAATGCAAAGAATCTCTTGGACTTAGATTACTAGAGGACCTGCAAATTCAGTGAAAAGCAGTGGGTAACTGTGGTTGTAATTATTATTGGGGTGGGTGGGAAAAATCACTGACATATGCGCTCCGGATGTTATTAAAATCATTGACCAGCTCAGCACAATATTGAAAACACCCCACTTCCCCTAGAGAAATAAATCTTTGTCCGAATGGGGGTAAACTAGGTTGAGGACGTGAGATTTTAGGACTCAGTTTCAACTTGACTGAAGGACATTAACACAAAAACATTCTCCGTCATGACATCGAATCCTTGGCCGAAAGAAAGACATAATAATGAAAGAGTAAAGTCATGACTCAGGCCTCGAACCGCCACAAACCTTCCCGATGGCCAACCTGAGCAAAACCACCACACGTACACAGTCTGATTTCCTCTCCCAGCTGGACCCCAATTATGTCCTTTCCTCATTAAAACTAAGAGAACAGGAAGTCGTAAAACGCGGCAGGTTTTTATTAGCGTCCCACTTTTACTGCCCTCCTCGCTCCTCCTTCTCTCCGTTAACAACTTATCGGTTACTGCGCAGGAGGCTTTTTAATCTGGCCGAATAAACAACACACCTTTTTTATTGTCTGCTGTTTGTTTATTGTTCCTCCATGATCAGGCCATTCTGTCTCTTAAAGAGGAGACTATAAAATATTGGCGGACGCAGTAATCTGTCTGCTTCTCTGATATTATATCACCTCGGCAGCCTTGCTGTAAAACACCGGCCTGTTTTATGAAATATGGCTCCGGTTCATTGAGTGTTTGTCCAGTAAAACCGTGTCAGTGAATCAAACTGATGGTTTATGAAAGGCACCTGAGGAGAACAACTTTTTTTTAAAAGCCACACTGTCAAATATTTGCTTTGCGATTATGTGAAAAGCAAGTGTTCAGACGAGGTTTATTATAGTAAACAAAACCGAAACTAAAATGAAAATATGCAATGAAAAATATTGTCAGTAAACTGAAACTAAATAAAAACTACATCCTTTAAGAAAAACTAAACTGAAACAATATTGCCTGGTTAAAAAACTACTAAAAATAAACCTAAAAATGAACGTAAATTCATTTCAGGTTACGGAAAAAAGGAAAAAGCATGAATTTCTGTTAACTCTTGTGAAGTTGAACAACAGAAATTGGACAGACTAGACCTTCCAGGAGACGGCGCTATGCTGCAATTGCTTTACTACAGTAGCGCGTGGATTAAACATTCAACATTACGTCATTCCTACACAATTCTCCAACTAATTTACATAAAGTAGCCTGGACCGCAAATTTATGCCGGCTCTCGAATCGCGCCGCTTCGCCACCAGAATGCATTGCGCGGCTGCTTACATGGACAATGAATGAAAGCGTGGGAAGGTCGGAGCCTGTGAACACGTACCATTAGTATCGTCAGTCACATGAGTCACGTGAGTCGTTAGTCAGTGAAGCTAACTGTCAACCACGACCATTTCCTAACCCTACCTAAGTGGTTGTGTTGCCTAAACCTAACTTCCTGTAAAAACTGAAGTTTATTTTGAAAGGACACTATGCATGTAACGAGCGTATATTGACATGCCGTCCTCGGTCCAAGAGTGGTTCCCCGTGCGTCAGTCTCCGATGCCGAGGGGCAATGACCAAGCGGCGGTATTTAACGAGTTGGGAGTGAGAATGTGTTGATACAACACAAGTATATTTAATTCATTCTTTCACTTTCTTTCATCTACAGTAGTTCCTCGTCGTTTGCTCGAGGATACGTATCGCGAGCCTCCACCTTCACCTCCTCCATCTCGACGGAGGAGCTGACCCCGGACCACACCTCCCTGGACTCGGTGGGCGACAGCGGCCGCGGCAGCTGGACGTCCTGCTCCTCCAACTCCCACGACTCCTTCCAGAGCCTCCCCGCCTCCTCCTGCCGGCCCTGGGACCACGGCATCCACGGGCACCCGCTCTCCCTCCCGCACACGCACCTGGGCGGCTTCAAGCACACGCAGCTGGCCGGGCCCATAGCGGAGGTCGACGGCGCCGGTCACGCGTGGACAAACGAGGACGCCACGAAGCATCACTCGAGAAACTCCAGCTCGGATCTGTCCAATCAGTCGCGGCAGAGCTGGGCGTCGTCCAGCTCGCTGTCGGACACCTACGAGGGGAATTACGGCACGATAAAGCGGCGAAACACCTCGGAGCACCCCTCCTCGCCAACCAACGAGGAAGGAAGGCAAAGCACAGACCCCGTCTACAAAACGGTGACGTCGAGCACAGAGAAAGGCCTGATCGGTGAGGGCTCAGGATGCGAGTTTGATTCCCTGTAGACGCAGTGTGACCTGAGGGGTTGTCTAGATAGTTACAGTAGAAAGCAGTCCTCCCATTTAAGGCTTTGTTTGTAAAGCTATACAGAGCGTCGCGAGCCAAGATGGCCAAGATTAGACTTACAGGCAGTTAGTTAAGTCTGAATTACTGCAGCTTTCTGTTGTTGTCTAGTGCACTTTGGCATTATTTAGATCTCATTCTGCAGTTTCCTAGATTTATGAGGATAGCAAAAAAAATTTTTTATTAATATTAGTAGTTTTAGTATTAGTAGTATTATTTATTATTAGTAGTAGTAACAGTAGTAGTAGTAGTAGTAGGGGAGGGTTAAGACAGTGTTGTGTCCACCGACCAAAACAATCAGTCAGTGAATCTGTTAGTAGATCAACAGAAAATGAATTGACAGAAAAGTTGATAATCGATCAATCGTTTAAGTCAATCATTTTCTGCTTCCAGCTTCTCAAATGTGAGAAACAAAACAAGTAATGCCGATGGGTATTTTTCACTATTTTCTAATGTTTTTAAAGACCCAAACGATTAATCGATTAATCTGGTAAATAATTGACGGATTATTCAACAATGAAAGTGATCATTAGTTGCAGCTCTAGTTCATCCATCTCATCGGTTGTATATTTTTCTTTTGATTTCCAACACGTTTTGGTGCATGTATAGTCGTGTATTGTGTTAGTGAAACATCACATTGATTTAATTTCTCCATCATTTTCTTTTGTTTCTCCCCGCACACCTCCTTTTCAACTTCCTTTTGCAACTTCTTCACTCCCTTACTCCCCTCCTCCTTTTGCTCCACCCCTCCTTTCTTTTGATGCACACCTCCACCCAGTGTACTGTGTCACATCCCCCGCCAAGGATGAGCGTTACCGAGCTCCTCCTCCCACCCCTCCAGGCTACCAGGGTCTGGCTCTGGGGGATCTCGGCCTCACAGACGGAGTAGTAGGTGGGCCAGGAGGTCTCCTCCCCAGGCCTCCTCACCTCCGACCTCCAGACTACAGCGTGGCGCTGCAGAGGAGCAAACTCCTGCAGAGCCCCGGAGCGGCCGGCGGTCTGGCTGAGGCGCGGAGGCTGGCCGGGAACAATCTCCTCCACCGCCAAGAGGCCCGGACGGCCGGCTCCACGCAGGGCCACTCCAGACCGCCCAGCATCTGCCTCCCAGCACAGGAGCTGGCTGACAGTGAGGACGGTACGTCCCACAGGATGGTGACATCACAAAGCACCACTCTGAGTTTCACAATTTGACTCATGAGCAGCATTTTAACGAGTTAACCAGTCGTATAAAAACAAACCCAAATCCGTAATAATTATATTAATAACTGGTTTTCCATCATGCTCTCGAACGTTGGCCGGCATGGTCGGGAAACGGATATTAAATCGCTTTCTATATTAAAAAGGTCTCAGTAGGAACAGTGTGTAACAATTAGGGGGATTTATTGGCAGAAATGGAATATAATATTAATAAGTATGTTTTCTTTAGTGTATAATCACCTGATAATAAGAACCGTTATGTTTTCATTACCTTAGAATAAGCTGTTTATATCAGAGGGAGCGGGTCCTCTTCAAGGAGTCCACCATGTTGCACCGCCATGTTTCTACAGTAGCCCAGAACGGACAAACCAAACACTGTTAACTTTTCCTGCTTGGTCCAAAGTCGATAACGTTACTTGCTCTCGTCGCCGCTGCTCTCTCTCTCTCTCGCTTCACCACGCACTTCCCACGTACACACACACTCTAAGTACTCTTACAACAACTGGCTCTAGGGAGGGGTCGTCTTCACGGAGCCGGCTGCCATGTTTTTACAGTAGCCCAGAACGCACAAACCAAACACTGGCTCTCGATAGGCCATTCACGTTTTCGTATCAGCCCCCACAGTTCTCCTACACCAGGGGTGTCAAACAAGCGACCCAAGGGGGAGAATTTCAGTGCTAAAGGAATATAATATTCAGGGCCATAACCAGACTCCTCGTGGCGAAAAATACAAGAACATGCAAGGACAACTGAAAACAGAGAAGATACATGAATCGTTGGCAGGAAACAGCAGTCCATTTTTAGTCGTAGCCGAGAGATCATTTACACTAAAAGAAAGGGGATGATTTGGAGGTGTTATTTATAGGTTGCTATGCAAAGATTTTACTGGTCCGGCCCGCTTGAGATCAAATTGGGCTGCTTGTGGATCACAAACTAAAATGAGTTTGACACCCCTGTCCTACACGCTTGGTACACGGGAGAAGTTTCAGTTGGTTGCAGTCTGCAAACTCACCACTAGATGCCACCAAATCCTACACACTGCACCTTTAAAAAGTCTAAAATTGAACTTTGTGAACACTGCAGAAACCTTGTGAAATGTGTTAAATTTATCGCTAACAAACGTGTCGACTCTCTGCCAAACATTGTCCTCTCTTCTCTTCTCCAGATGAACAAGTGTCAGCGGTGTAAAGACGGTGACGGTGACGTCACACACACCTTCTCACACACGGACCAAGTCGTGTTGATCAGGCTTTTGGACTAAACTAGCAGCCTGCCGTCACCACGCATCAGAGCACAGCCCTGTGTGACATCACCACGGACCATAATGCACCTCTCGACCAGACCGGTGGGGTCACGTGACCTCTCGTCTCCACATCCCAAGACTTGTACAATCATCTCTTTTTCACAAAACAAAAGAAGAAAAGAAAGATTTTAGATACTTTTTAAAGACTCTTGAACAAAAGCAGAAAAAGGCGGCAGACGGACGTAAAAAAAAAAAGGACGAATAAACGAAGGAAAGACGATAATGATGAGAAGAAGTCGGCCTCCTTGGAAACAGACCACCGTGTACCTCCATTTTGCGCTCCAAGCTCTCTTGTTTAGCGGTGTTTCACGTTGTTTTTTACAGTTTTAAAATGTTGTACAGCGATTTCTTTTCTTATTTTTATTTGCATTTCTGAGCTTTGCAAAGTTTTATGTGAGACTAGTGAGGAGGAGGAGGAGGAGGAGCAGACAAAGGGACAGAAAGCTGTCGTCAGTATTACGATGAACGTCAGCTCGTAGGGGATTTTTTTTTTTTGTAGTTTTCTCAAAAGAAGATGAATGTAGATGAATAAGAGACAAGAAAAAACAGATTTTTTGATTATTTTTTTTTAGGTCTTCATGGGCCTCTATCAAACCCTGGCACTGATGATGTATATTTACGTAAATAACATCAGTTCCCACACAAACAAACCAAACGGAAACCATGTTTTCCACTCCTCCTAGGGAGGTGAAAAAGCTAAATTAACCTCCTGACCTAGCAGAGAGCCCATCAGTTTGTGTTTACCACTTTGTTTTATAGAGAAAAAAAAGGACAAACAGCATCTCTCAGGCAGTCGTGTGTCTCCGTGTCGCGCTCTCCGCCTCTCCACGCCACCTCTCTTATTGCTCGTTCAGTCTGACGCGAGGTACTTTAGCGGCATGCTGCCTCCTGGATGTTCTATAAAAACTGTATTATAACTCGTTTTTAATGAGCTGAAGAACAAATGCCTCGCTGCTTCCTGTAGAGTAAAACGCGTGTCGTTATTTTATTGCAGCAGCTATAATAAAACGATAAATTAGCACTGTGTGGTCGCACAACGTGCATGCATATACACACACACACACACACACACCAGAATAGATGGTGTGCATAAAGACAAAGGACAGTGTTTACACCGACGCTTACACATTTTTGTTTACAGTGTTTATTGAATTACGAGCTGAGATGTTAAAAGTATAATGCTTTAGGTTCATTTGACCTTGTAAATTTGTTTATAAAGCAGCAGGAATATGAGATGCAGCGTAAACTTTGACTATGTGCTCACAGTGTACCTCTCGTATCGGTTTTTGCTTCTTATTTAAAAAGAGAACGAGCAACAAAAAAACTAGTCAACAGATAATGTATTTTAACGCCTGGCTTGCATCTCCATTCCATGTTCATAGTACATTTTGTAGAATATTTAAAGGATTTGCTTGAAAAATTGTCTATTTGTATTGAAAGCAGGAGCAAATTTGTACATTCTGAGTAATGTTTTGGAGAAAAAAAAATAGTTTTTAATTGTGTTTTATCTGCAGTGCAGCAGGGGTGTAACTGGAATTAGACGTTCTTCTCTTCTCCTTCTGCTGTCTGTCCGTCTCGCGCTCTGTGACCCTTCTTTTATATTGTTTTGCCACACAAAGACTTGAAATGATTACTGCTAATATATACATGGCATATATATGAATTTATACATATATTTTTTTGTTTTTTTCTTTGCCATAAATTAATGTCATGTATAGATGAGAGAAGAGAGTCCTCTATAAAGGCTATTTTTGAATATTTTTGTTATAAGAAATAACCCGAGGTTGTGATCGCCCTGTTTCTGTTTTTGGGGGGCAGGAGTCTTTTAAGGAATTTCTGTTAAGTTCATGACTTGTTTTCTCCCCTCACACTCTGTTGTTGGTGCCATTTCTGCTCTAACTATAATCGTAATTGCTGCTGTGTTTTGGGATATGTGTGTTGTGGAATTATATTTGCGAGGTTGTGATCAACATAGCTTTTTTTTTTTTCTAAATCCCATTTTGATTTGGGCGTACAGCACATGAGGAAAGGCTCAGAAGTCATTTCCTATAAAAGCCCTGTTTAGTTTGCGGCGTTGATTGCTCCCCCGCCTGCGGAAAAGGTGCCATCGGTTTTATGGCATTCAAACTCCGTCTGGATGATTGAACGGAGTTGTTTGATGCTATTATATCTCAGTGTGTTTGAATTGAACGGAACAAGCCCTGCCACGACACCGCGTTTAGTGTCGTCTCCGTTTCCCCTCTCAGCCCTGTCAACTCAGCAGGATTTTCAACTTTCAACCTTTCTCCTCACTGTATACTCCTTTATTGGATATCACTCCACTGCTTAAGGGTTTTATATGAATCATGAGAATCATGAGTATCCACTGTGACCCTCACCCTGCTCCCTTTTTTCCTTTTTAAAACAATCTTGATACTTCGAAACAGACTGAGAGTCAGAAACTGACAATTCCTCTTTTTTTTTTGCACAACTGTATTACTCAGATTCTTAACCATAAAGTATTAATGTTCTGCATGGATGGATCATTTAAATGCTCCATCCAAGTGTTGGCCCAGATGTTATAAATAACACAGATCTTAGTCAGAAGTCAGAGGAAATTATAAATATATTAGGGCTGTCAATTGATCAAAATATTTAATCGTGTTAAATGTACTTTAAAGGGAGATTTGTCAAGTATTTAATACCCTTATCAACATGGGAGTGGACAAATATGCTGCTTTATGTAAATATATGTATATATTTATTATTGGAAATCAATTAACAACACAAAACAATGACAAATATTGTCCAGAAACCCTCACAGGTACTGCATTTAGCATAAGAAATATGCTCAAATCATAACATGGCAAACTGCAGCCCAACAGGCAACAACAGCTGTCAGTGTGTCAGTGTGCTGACTTGACTATGACTTGCCCCAAACTGCATGTGATTATCATAAAGTGGGCATGTCTGTAAAGGGGAGACTCATGGGTACCCATAGAACCCATTTTTAAAAATGGCCATGCCAGTTTTTCCTCCCCAAATTTTAGCGACAAGCTAGTATGACATGCTCGGTACCAATGGATTTCTTAGGTTTTTCTAGTTTCATATGATGCCAGTATCTTCACTCTAGCTTTAAAACAGCCCGCTACAACCTAAAAATTGCAAGTTAATGTGTTAAAGAAATTAGTGGCGTTAAAATGAATTTGCGTTATCGCATTAACTTTGACAGCCCTAATATATAACATACCTACTTGGAACGAGAGCGAAACATCAGGCAACCATTTTTTTTGTGTTTTTTTAGTCGATTAGACTGTTATCAGCCCGTTAAATATGCATTATCGGTCACTAAAAGCACCATAGATATGGGTCAATAGGGGCCTACTTAGCCTACTAGTAGGTTTTATCATCTTTTCTCTTGATCGATGACCGAAAGATCGTATAAAAGAACACGACAGTGACCTTTAGCTACCGTAGTAATTATGACAGGAGCAGAAGCGGAAGTCAGGCGCTGTAGTATAGACAGTGTTACACTCCATCTGGGGTCGAGGTCACGTGCGATGGGTTTCACTTTCACTTTTGAAACGTAGATATTTTAAGCCAAAACACAATGTTTTTCCCTAAACTTAACTAAGTGGTTTTCTTGCCTAAACCTAAGAAGGCTTTTTGTCTGTGGTCAGAACGTAACATTTCATTCACTTTTACAATATAGTAGGCCCCTATTGACCCACATCTATGGTGCTTATAGCGATAACGCCTGTTTAATGGCCTGAAAACAGTCGAATCGGGTGCATTTCTTTTTTCCACAAAATTGTACAGAATTTTGTAATGAAACTCTCTGCACATGTTGGACATTTGTTTTATTCCTCTAGTGCTCTATAAGCACTCCAAAAGGCTACATTTTTTGTTAATATTTTAGTTTTTTTCATCTTTCAGGGCTAAATTTAATTTAGTAATAATCTTCTCTTCTCCCGACTCTACATACAGGAGGTATGTTTTGGTGGAGGATCTGGCAGTGAGCAGCTCTTTGCACTGTGAACACAACATGTCAGTGTTTTTAGCAACAGACGATAAACTCTCCAACAGCTTGATGAAAATATCTGGCTGATTGTAAATTCACCCCAACGGGCCCCCCCCCCCATGTGTCCTGCCATGTTACCTGGAATGCAATAAGAGCGATGTGAATGTGTTTTATGTGGACATCTTTTTTGGCATTACAGCAGAAATGCACAACAATAAGCTTCAATGTGGTGAGTGTGTGCTGCACAATCTGTACAAAGAGGTATTAACTTGGTCTGTGGCTTAAAGTTTGCTTTCGTCTCACACTTCTCATAGCTGTTGTAACTTATGTCTTTTAGAAAGACAACATGATTTTGCTCGTACGCTTTTTATGTATTTTTTACGAGTGATTGTAAATAGTTGTTATATTTTTGTTTAAGAGAATGTTTAAAAAGGAAAAAAATACCTTTTATTTCTCCAAGTCTACTGATATGAATTTGGACAATGAATAAAATGTTAAGCAGAGACGATTTTGTGTCTTTATTTCTGGTTAATTCTTCATTACTAATAGTTCTCTAAACCAAAACCTGGGGGTGTTTGTCTTTGACTTTTCCCTAATTTTGGCTTTTCAATGCTGTTACCTCTTTAGGCCTCTAACACCTTTCAAAGGAATCAATCATCAACTGTGTCTCCTTTCATTTTCATTCATACTAGTGCATGCCCGTTTGAAGCTTGGTCCCCAGAAGTGCTGCTTGTGGCGTTGTCAAGAGCCACGATATGGCTGCTTTCACCTCCAAGTGCAATATTGATTGGCTGAACAGTTCTCGAGATATGCGAAGGACAGTCCTTCCTTTATAGTTAGATGATGCTGCTACAGCGCCACCAAATTTCTGTTAATTTGTGTCCTGTGTTCACAACATCAAGTCACATTTTCACTGTACAAAACAGTAATTTTAAGCCCAACCGTGATGTTTTTTCCTAAACCTAACTAAGTGGTTTTATGGCTAAAGCTAAGCAAGTGGTTTTGTTAAATTCACAACATTAAGCACGTGTTTATTGCGACTGAAAAGTGACGCCGAGGAGGTCTGACAAAGTGTCAGTATGTGACGAGTTGGGATGAGAACGTGTTAAGCATGCACAATACCAGGGCCCTGACCCACCTGGATTGCCATTGCCAATGTAAAGTAAGTCTTAATGTCTTTAAACTATATATATTAGTTTAAAAACAGATTTAAAGATTATTTTACCTTTCTGCCAAGTTAATCCCAGTTTGAAGCTAGATGTCTCGTCTTTTGACCTGGAAACTAACTGGAGACCTCTTTGTTACCATTTTGTCAAGACGGTGTTTTTGATGTCTTTCCACTTTCTGATACTTTTGACCGGTTAAGTCTTCACATGAAAGAGAAGGAACCTAATCCCTCTCTTGTGTTCTTCAGATGTCCTCCGTTTCGTCCTCGCCGTCTCGCCGCCTTCTGCTGCGTTCAGCTCTATCTCACATCTGATCAGAGAGCGTCACGCTGAGCTCAAGGTCAGGCTCCTTTTATTACTCATTAAAAGTTTACTGTCACACAGAGGGGCAGGAAGTCATGCTGGTTGCTCTGTCTGTGTGAGTCCATGAATACAATGTACTCTAGCATTTGGTGCTAAATTGTCTTTGAACTACATCTAAAGCTTTTTTTCATGATGAAGGGTTTGTCAGTGCTTACATTCTGGACCTGACTGGTATCAGCAGACTGTAAACACAACAAACACTAAATTATTAGAAACATAATTATTATAATAATGCAAAGCATTCAAAGTACAGTATTCACTTGGAAACAGGAGTGTGACAAACTTAAGGTCCACTTACTAGCTTCTTCCAGAGCTTTCAACCATGTCACGTGGTCTTAATCAGCTAATAGAGTTTGCCCAGATGTAATTTTATGATATGATTTCATTTTATAGCTCTTTTATGACTTCTGGTTCATGTCGGCATAAAAGCTAAGCATGAAAAGTTCATACCTGACCTTTGTAACACTAGACCGACAATACAATCCCAACTCAAGGTCTGCATACTTTTTCCAAAGCTTTTAACCAAACAACAATCTAGAAAGCTACAAAAGGTAATGAGGTCGTACAAAAGCATTGAAAAATTCTAATGTTTTTTTTTAATTCACAACATTAAAAGGACTGTTTGTAACTTCTTACACTTCCACTCTTATAAATCATTGCGGGTCGGTGTGTCCTATGCGTGTTCGCGTGTGGCTACGCTGTTCCAACACAAACTACACAGAAGCACCTAAACCGCAAAGTTATATCTAGTGAAGCCCGTCTTGCAAAACAGTGTCAACTAATCCTGCTCCAGCCCCCCGATCGCGGCCAGAAGACACAGGGGAGACCGTAACCCTGGTCTCCAGGGCCGGAGTCGACGCTGCACTCTGCTCCTCTGCCTGCCTGCCTTAACTCACACACCGCGCTCGTTCTCACTCGCTCCACCTCACACGTGCATGACCAAGCACACTACACACTGCAGAAGAGTTACGTTATCGTCTCCGACTGGGTCTGCGGTGTCTCCCCTGTTCCTTCAGACCACGGTCGGGAGGCTGAGACAGGAAAAGCCAACAATAGGATCAGCATCGATTCATGGAGAGACCTTCGTCTGGTCAGCTAACATTACTGCCAAGCAGGTGAAATATAGAGTGATATTGTGGTTTTAGCTGACGTGTGACGCCTCACTGTGTTGATCAATGCTCGTTCATGTCTATGTAGAGCGAGCACAAGCGCGAGCAACAGGACGCTGACTTTTCGTTGACTTAACGGCCACAGGTGTCGCTGTTAACAAGCAATTCTGATTCTTACAAACTGTCCCTTTAAGTATTTCCCTCTTAGTGTCCAATAAAGTGACCACACAGGACAACATAAGTTCCAGAAAGTCCGACTAACTCAAATGACGTTTAATAAAACTTTTGCACAATCTGACTTTGACTCTATCTGAATCTGTGATGAAGTTAGAATGATGGAGACGGATCAGGGTGGTGAGGGGTGGAGGGGGTGGAGGCATGTTAACCAGTGCGTTCAAAGAGCCGGTCTCTCCACTTCAGAGAGAATATTCCAGAAGGATGAGAGAAGTGAAAGTTCAGCTCCGAGTGGGATTCGACTGGAAACGAGTCGGTGAAATTACACACAGCCTCAATTATACATCACAAAGGGCGAAAGAGCCCCACTGGATGGCAGCGGAGGAAATGTGGAAAAACTGTAACGCTCGGGCCTCGTAATGTGTGTGTGTGTGTGTCACACATCTCCTCTGTTTTGACTTTGAAGTTGTGACTTTGTCAGGAGGAGCAGGAGCCGAGAGCCGAGAGCAGGAGGTGGGAAAACGGAAACTTTACCACCTGAGGGTTGTGCGCACACACGGGGGGGCTGGTTTTTAGCATATTCCTGTCTAAATGAAAATTTGTGAAGCAAAACAGTTTGGAAAATATTCTGTCACTGGTACATTCTCAGCGCTGCCCTTGAGCGTACGTTATGTGTGAGTGTGCATTTGCTCTCACATACATAAATGAAAAGTTGTTTTTTCTTTGTGCGGCGTTAACCTTTCCTGTCTCGCTTTCTGCATGATCACATAAATATGTTGTTTGTCCTCCAGTATTTCAAACTTTTTTTTTGTATGTTTTTCTCTGTTGTCTTTATGTCTTGTTATTGTTGTATGCATGAAGGAAAAGTGTGTTATCTTGGAGTAATGTTAAAAGCAATTTAGCATTGCACTTCCATAAAGTTGGAGGATTTGAAGGAGACAATTTAAAAAAAAAAAAACTGTTGGCAACTGGTTAACTGGGCAACACTTGACCTTTGACATGTGGGATTCTGGTTAATTAGCAGCTTCTCCTCTTGATCACTTTTCAGATCTTGAAAGTGTCAATAAGGTCTCACACTCAGTGTTTGTTTTTGTAGAAATCAACACTTCTCCTGTTAGCTTGTTAGCAATGTTGCAAGCCAGCCCCAAGTGACAGTCTCAACTATGTGATACCACTGTGTACGGAAGATTTCACCTATAGATTTCACAACATGAAGTTAAATTAGAACGTGTAATGATTGATGTTTTTCAGATGCTGCATCAGTTACTTTGGAGTAAAACTCTTTGTGGTTTGGTGTGTGTGTGTCCAGACATTTGTCAGCACTCATAAAAATATTGATAACTTGGAAGTGTCACTTCAGATTTTGAGTTAGTAGCAGTGACAGAGGAGCAGCAGTGGTCTGAACTAAAAAAAAAAATCAAAAGCAAATATGCCACTTTTGTTGTACTGTAAATGAAGAAAAGATGATTTTCTTTTCTTTTTATCAGTTCTCCCAGACTCCCAGGTCTCCTTCTCCGGACCATCTGTGAGGCACGGACTAACATGTTGAGGTGGCACCCTCCTGGGGTCGCTCTGGCCATTTGTCACCCGTCTTCAAGGCTTCCTGCAGCTGTACAGAGGTTGAGGTCAGCGTCCTCGCATCTCACCGACCTCAACGATGTCAGCGGTGCAGCTCAGATAAATGACCTGACAAGCCCACTGAATGTAACCCGATGTTAAAAAGCCTGTAAGTAATCCTTCAAACTCCTTTTTTTGTCTTAACCACCTTTAGGTGTCAATGTGACTCTCTTGAATCTCACTTTACTTTTGGATTAATTTAGTTAAATTTGCGAGGATAGTTCGCCTTTGACACAAGCAGCAGATTTCACAATGACATCTGCTTTATGACTCATTGTGTCTTGTTCACGTATTTTAAATATACTTGTGACTTAACACTCAAACCGTTCTGCTCCTCTCTTTTATTGCATTGTCTTTAAAGTTGGTTTTAACCAGAAGCAAAATCCTCAAAGTAACTCAATTTATTGTCTGATTTATGGTCAGGAAGGATAAAAAGTGCTGGTTTCAGAGTCAGATTGATCTATTTAAGTGTAATCTTTATCTCCTTTCGGACAAAAATCTGCAAATTTCTGGCAGTCCAAGATGCAACCCATCCAACACAAATCAGTCATTATAGTTCAACATAACAAGAGGGGTTTTTAAACATCTCATTTTGACTTTTCTTTCAAATCGTTAGTCTTTGTCCTTATGTGAAAGTTTCATATGAAATCATAATATTGATTTCCTATTCCCATTTATCTTTCATATCAAAACTGTGGTCAAATATATTGTATTTTATTTCGCAGAGTATTTGTGTTTGTCCATAAATAACAAAACATAATTGGTCATCTTTTTCATTGATAATCTGTTACCGGAACATTTTGCAACACAATGTGCCTCAGAAAAATTAGTTGAGGATCAAAATTGTGCTTCAAATAACTTAATCACATCTTCAGATGAGCATTCAGAGTCATTTTGCACGACTCATATGAGCTGAGTACTGAATTGCAATCAAAGATGATTGTTCTTTCATTTACTTGATAATTGTCCAAAAAAAAATGGCACCCTCATATAAACTGAACTGCATAATTGCAAATAAAGGCAGTGCAATCAGAAGTTTCACCATATTTTTTTTTAAATCAGACTTTTTTCAAGCACAATTTATCTAATTCAGTCATCTCTTTGTATATGTTCTCCCATTCTTTATGTTTCCGAAGATAATGTGTTAGTCCTAAAATATATATTTGTATTGACAAAATGTGAAACATCAGAGCTGACTCTAATGTGCTCTCCTGCTGTTCCACAGATATCCATTGGGGGACAGTGCTGCATTGTGAGAAACACCGCCTGTGGAAAAGCTCACCTTGTACATCTCTACCCTTACAGGCATTCTGCAGGATTTGTGAAAGAAGGCTATTCGGGGAGCATATTTCCCCCCCAGAGATCGGCCATCCTATTAAGGTGCAAATTACCAACACGTTGTCCGTGTTGGAACAATGCGATCCTGGCTTTGTGGAGGTAATGATTATATCTGTCTCAATTGTCTTTGCCCTGTGTGCAAAAGTCTCCTCTCATCCCTTAACTAGCAAATGTTGCTTCCTAAAGGGGGGAATGGCTGCCACTCCTCCACACTGAGATTTAATTGTTGTTTTTAATGGGTGGCTGCCTCACTTTGTGTGCTTTATTTAATTGACTTAGTGGGCGTGCAGAGTGTGCCTAACTTTTGCCCGGTGTGTGTTTTTGTGAGTGTCACTTTCAATGAAAGTCATGCCTTTTAAAGAAGTGTGATTTTGTTTTTGCAGTGTGTGTGTGAGTGTGTGTGCGTGTGTGCGCGTGTGTGTGTGAGAAAGAGAAATCATTGGGGAGTGTAATCTAACCTCCCTAACTGTAGAAGAAGCAGTTGCGGCTGCACATAAGGGCCTCATGATGATGATAATGATGATCATCATCATCATTATCATCATCATCAAATATCATCATCATCACCATCATCTGTATATCATTACCTTAACCAGCAGAGTGTGATGCCTGGGAGAAAGCAGTTTGAGTAAATTACAGTCAGAGTAAACACCTATCTATCTATCTATCTATCTATCTATCTATCTATCTATCTATCTGTTTATCTATCTGTCTATCATGCACAAATACACTTTACTGTTCACTTTCTGTTTACAAAGTCAAAATTGCATACCTTCCTGTCACCCTCCAGTCTACGCACACACACACACACACACACACACACACACACACACACAAACATCTTACTACTGAACAAGAGGTGAGCTGCAGTTCACTTCCTCTCTTGTCCTTCTTAAGCAAGGTCGGCAAAAGGATCACTCCAAAAATGTGTGTATGTGTGCGAGAGTGTAAGCAATGTGTCCTTCTTACCAACGCTAAGACTGACTGACTGTCTGTACTTTTGAAGTGTGAGTAACAGCAGCAGAGTAAAGTAGCTGGAGGCCAGTTTCCAATAATAAATAAAGGTCAAATGGTTCAGAGGGAGAGGTGAAGGTCAAGAGTTTGATTAAGGTGATCGAAGAGATTCGTCTTTTGCCTCCACAGAAACACACGTAAACTCACAGTATTCTCTCTCTCACTATTGTCTCAGCAGGACGTCCCCTTTGCCTGAAGCAGACGTTGAAGAAGAAAGAAGAGAGGAGCAGAGGGGAGGAGATGGGGCAGGAAGGCATTCATTCATGGTGTTGTCTGACGCATTGTTGGTTTCTGAAAGTTACAGACATGGTTGGATGGCCCTCCCGATTATGTCAGAAAGGTATGGGGAGAGGGGGTTTCCGAAGCTGTTGGACCATCCAGCAAGCACTCCTATTGAAGCGTACTTCAGCCAGCCAAATTTGAAAATGCATATTTCCTCTCCATTTTGGCTCTTTGTACACACTAGTCTCCAGAGTGGACTGACATTTAAAATGAGTGATTACAGAGAAAGTTGGAGGAGGCAAAAAAGGTTGTCTTTCTGCCTGATTTTACTTTCTTTAGGCTCTTGAATGAATCTTTACAAAAATGGCAAGAAATGGTGCTGGTGTGAACGCATGTTGGTTTCACACATTATTAATATTTCTATATTTAGTCGGCTTAGTGTGGACGAAGTGTAAAGGCTGTAGTATGCTTCTCCAGGCTGCACGGAGGCAAGCATTCAACAACGTTAGGGTTTTTGAGTATAACATTTAAATTTTTTTTCCTTTCTGTTTCTTGGACAAACTCCGGGTCTGAGAAGTGAAGCCAATGTGGAAGTTTCTTAAACCTTCATTCTTTCTAATAGCCAGCAGGGGGCGACTCCTCTGGTTGCAAAAAGAGGTCTGATTGTATAGAAGTCTATGAGAAAATGAGCCTACTTCTCACTTGATTTATTACCTCAGTAAACATTGTAAACATGAGTTTGTGGTCTCAATCGCTAGTTTTAAGTCTTCTTCAATACAGCATGATGTTCATTTAGTAAATTATGGTCCCATTCAGAGTGAAATAGACCATAAAGCAGGGGATGCTTTAGGACGTGGCTATCTTGTGATTGACAGGTCGTTACCACGGTGTTGTCCGATCTGGGAATTGTCTGTGTTTTCATCTTACAACTTTCACCCCTTTCACAGTGTGTTTTCAGTTCATGACAGTTAATTGTAACATTTTTGGTTGCTTGAAAACGTCTTATTCAGCATTCGGTTGTACTTAGCTCCACCCTCTCGTGTCACTTCTGGTTGCAAAAAAACAACATGGCGATGGCCAAATACTACGTCCACTTCTTATATACAGTTTATGCTCAGGTATCGACAGAAATAAATTGAACTCAAGTAAAAGTAAAATTGTGTAAGAATACAGTTATATAAAAGTAAAAAAAGAAAAAAGAAAAGGAGATCACTGAAACTCTTGTACTCTGAGTGAACCCATTGCCATAAAACCCTTTTCTGCGTTAGTCCGTGAAGTGTTTTACGTGTAGTTTTGCAGAAGCATAGTTCAAGTCGAAGAGAGAAGAGAGACGGATAGAGGCAGCAGCAGCAGAGAGAGAGAGAGAGAGAGAGAAAGTGAGACCGAGAGAGTGTCAGAGGGAAAATCTAAATACCCCCCGCTGAGGAGACTGCGGAAGAGCTGCAGAGAAATGGATGAGAGAGGTGATGGGGGGTACTTAGTGGGAGGCCCCTCCTTTGAACTAGATGTCAGGAGAAAAGAAAGAGGGAGGGAGTGAAGGAGGGAGGCATCTCAGAACAGATCAGAAAGTAGCAGAGCAGATTAAAGACGGAGAGATCACAACGGAATTAAGGAGAGGAGCGAGGAAAAAGTAGAGACCGATGGTGATTAAATAAGAAGAAGGCACTTCTGCAGCTTCAGCAGGAGAGGAGAGGAGAGGAGAGGAGAGGAGAGAGGAGAGGATGCTGAAGGTCTAACTTCCTCCGGTGCCTCTGAGCCGCGGCCAGGTCTTTGATCCTGCTCTTCATTTAGCTCCACTGTCGGAGACCCTCCCAGTCTGATGCTCAGGATGAAAGGCCCATTCCAGAGTTTATTTGACATATAAATTATTATTCACACAGATTCACAAGGAATTTGATTTGAAATTGACCTGTATTACATTTTACAACTTTACTCGTGGCATGTTAATTCAGAATACAGCAGGGACGTGCTGGTAGCTGAGCAATCTAAGAGGTGTGTGATGCCCTGTGGGTCAGGGTCAGGTCCACTGCTGTTCCATCTCATCTCTCTCTCTGCAGCTGATTAGACTGTTGTCAGCCCATTAAATAGGCGTTATCGGTCACTATAAGCACCATAGACGTGGGTCAGTAGGGACCTACTACACCAAATTGTAGGTTTTATCATCTGTTCACATGGTAGATCACCGAAAGAAGGTATAAAAGAACACGACAGCGACCTCTAGCGACCGTAGTAATTATGACAGGAGCAGAAGCAGAAGTCAGGTGCTGTAGTATAGACTGCCTGGCAAAACAACAGGGTTTTCACTCAGGAGCTGGAGTTCACATCCCGTGTGAAACAAACAACATGTGGTGGTCTTTGTGTTCACAACTGTTAAGTTTCACTTTTGAAAGGTAATTATTTTTGTTCATTTTCCCTAAACTTAAAGCTTCAGTAGGCAGACTTTTTTTGTATCATTTGGCAAAAATTCCATCCTTTCAGCATATTGTAATTCAAGTTCTCTGAGAGAAAACTAGACTTCTGCACCTCCTCATGGCTCTGTTTTCAGGCTTTAATAAATCTAGCCCGTGACGGGAGACTTTGGCCAATCACAGGTCATTTCAGAGAGAAAGAGCGTTCCTATTGGCTGTGCTCCGGCTGGTGGGCGGTGCTTGGTATTTCCTCAACTGATCTCAACATGGCTGCCGGGGTCACAAACTTTCTCATTTTACAGCTGAACAGTACACTACCAAATGATTCTGAAAACATTTTACGCAAGAAATAGGCATTAACGTAAAAGAATATTGATTCATATTTGATCAGCGCTGCCTAGTTTGACCGTTTGGTCGGATATCGTGAGTTACTGACAGCTGCTCAGAGACGCCAGGCGCCAGCTCAGCTCTGATTGGTTGTTTTTCTCCGGTCTGTGAAATCTTGCAGATGTCATTAGGAGCACCGGAGGACACCAGAGGCACATGATTTTTTTCAGATTACCTGTGTCATGCACTACTGTCAGGATATAGTGACCGTTTCAAAAAAAATTGTAATCATATTTCCTCCAATTCTACGCACTACTGCTTTAATTGTAACCATGATCTTTCCCTAACCTTAAAGTATTTTAGTTCCCAGTTTTAGTTGCCTAACCTTAACTTTCCCAAATTTTTTTCAAGCATCCCACAAGAGGTTCTGACTGAGTATATTGTCACGTTAAATTGCATTCAAATTGTTGTGGACCAACCACACAGCGAACACAAAACAGATTACACATTCACTTATACAAGAACTTGTTACATTAACATGTTGGCACAGCAGCCACAACAACGTGATACTCAATATTCAAGTTGTGATACATAAGAATCTATATAGGAAAACACTGTCAGACAGCTGAACCATCATCTGGCACGAGTGCTGTTAAGGACTGTTATAGGATCTGTGGCAGATGGTAAATCTGTGGCTGTTGCTATATGCACGCTATATATGTCACGTCAACATGGCATCAGTGTTATCATCCATAGTTAACACAGGTCACATTGTGCAAACAGTTCTTCACAGCTTACCTGGATCTTGAGAAACGTGCAAGATCCATTTTTTTTTGTTGTTGTTTGTTGGCCTCTTTGAAGTCAGCAATGATTCTTGGGCTGCTCCACAAACAAACATTAAGCTTTAAAGCAAAGTCTGCTCTCCTGAATTGGTCCATCCTCCAAAAAAACAAATCCCTGTTCTTTCTGGCTCTCAGTAAACCCTCTGGTTCTGCTGAAATCTACAACAGCATTCCCCACTGTGTGTATTTCCCTGATCTGAGTCATAGCCTCCTACAGATCTTTAGATGAAGTGTGCACGCTATTAAGTAAAAAAAATAAAATAAATACCAGCATAAATTTGTAGACTATGTATACAAGCTGAGTGTTGTTTCCTGAAGGCCCACTTGTGTTTGATAGCCTCCTCTGCATGTAAGTCTCTTGAGTTACATATCTTGTTTCTATCTTAATATCTGTATGGCTCAAGGTTAGAAGGCGATACACGCTCTCTAATGTAAAAAAAACACCTTTGCACTACACAGTGAGTACAGATTCGGATTGTTTCAGTGGGGATTTTTGTTGTTGTTTTTCTTTGAGTTACAGTGTTTTTTAAGTAGACATTGAAAGCTTTAGTTTTATAAGATTAACTTAGGTCCTTAATGAATGCACAAATCAACAGATATGAAATTTAACTCTGCCTGTTGCGCTCTGCCGTTGAGAAATTCTTGATATTTTTCAAAGTGCAGCTGTTGTCTGTTCACATTAATTCATACTCCTTCATAATGCTTGTGCTTCATGTAATACCAAACTCCGACAAACTAGCCTAATAAAAGAGTGGTATTATATAATGAGTGAAGTCTGTTCATTTATTTAGTTCTCCTCTTGTCTTTACTGTTATAAGTAACAACCACTGTGCTGTCCTGACTGATGGTTTTTACACTTCAGTTTATGTATGGATTAAACAAAGGAGATGTTAATTGGTGAGCTTTCAAGGTGCTGTTGGGTGCATTTTGTTACCTATGGACAGAGCCAGACCTAATTAAAAAAAAAATAATAAAATAAAAAAATTATGTCAATGTTTGTGTGTAGCTGACAATATTTTCGTGTATGGGTCTACCCCCTGGTAACAAGTAGGCCTACATTAGCCCTGTCTTTGTTTTTATTTTATCATCAACATAATAATATAACAGAGCATTAGACATTACAATACAACAGCACAGGGAGTATTGGGGAAAAAATTAAATAAAAATAAACTAATTACTACGACGGAGTATAAGGGCAACATTGAGGAAAAAAAAAAATCTGAGATTTCGAGAATAAAGTTATAAATTTAGGAGAATATTAGGAAAAAATATTTCCAGCAACCAACAAAACGGGCGAGAGGACAACGCAGTTTCTTGCACAATCTTTTCAAGGTCCTGATACTTATGATAATGTGGTGCTAATGTGCCAAAAGATTAAGTATTTCCTTATTTGTGAAACCTTTACTAAAGTATAACTTCACTAGATGCTCCACGTTCCTCATTTTCCCACAGGCGGCACGCTGCTCTATTTCCCCTCTAAAATAACACGTAAAACGTATGACTTTATTCTCGTAATATTATGACTATTTTTCTCGTAAAATTACGACTTTATTCTCGTAATATTACGACTTTTTTCTCGTAAAATTCCGACTTTATTCTCGTAATATTACAACTTTTTTTCTCATAAAATTACGACTTTATTCTCGTAATATTACGACTTTTTTTCTCGTAAAGTTATGACTTTATTCTAGTAATATTACGACTTTGTTCTTGTAAAATTACAATTTCATTCTCGTAATTTTATGACTTTTTTCTCGTAAAATTACAACTTTATTCTTATAATTTACGACTTTTTTTTCTCGTAAATTTATGACTTTCTTCTCATAATATGATGACTTTATTCTCGAAATCTCCGATTTTTTTTCCCCCCAATGTGGCCCTAATACTCCGTTGTATATTTTAGCGAAATGGCCTGAGTTAAACAATAAAATATTTTAATATAATAAGCATTTTGAGTCCAAAATGGCGGCAGAGACTGTTGTCAAAAAAAACACAGAGTTTCATCTCTTTGTTCATATACTCTTTGATTGGGATAGAAATCAAAGATTGTGAATTGACCCTTTAATCAATGGTCCGCCCACTCTGAACAGGTGGTCTGGTGCTGCTAATCAGCACTCTCACAGTTGTTTGGCAGACGTCTCTTGCATGTGAGACAAGAAGTGAAAAGAAAATACATAAAAATAACGTGAAACCACACAAGTTTAATGGGTGAAATTATTGATTTGGCTAAGATAGCTGAATCTGCGGAGCAACTACCAGAAACAAACATGGCGGACGGAAACCAGCCGTTAATCCCTAAACTAGACACTCGACCAAGGTGGGTTTTCTCCGTGATAACTTTGCGTTAGCCTCTTAATGCGACTACTGTTGCTGCTAACGGCATTGTTAGCATCACAGTAATACAAAAGAAGCTAACGTTAGCATGCCAACTGTTTGTTTCAGGACAACTATGGTACTTTGTGGAGGAAAACATGCTAGGCTAACGTACATGTTGGTTATCAACCGTCGGCCAGTGAACGCCACATACAGCCGGAAGTTCCCCGTCCACCTGATGGTTACCATGGCTACTTCACCTCACAGAGCTACTGAACTGTAAGTATTCGGCTAATTAACTTAATGTATGTTGATGTTTTGGCTATACAGTTGTTATTGAGCTTATTTTTCTTATTGGCAGTTGTTTTGACATGTGTGATGTGAGGCTTTCAAGCTGTTTGTTAACATTGTTATGGGCTGAATTGAATGTGGCATGTTTTTACATTGTGTATGTGTGTGGCTCTGTAGGATGTAAACATCACTGTTTATATTACCCATTCACATACTTGTTCCTGTGGCTGATTGGCTTTTCTCACACATACTCTGGGTAATAATCATCGCATTAACACTTTTTTTCCACACATCCTGCTAGGCATTAGAGGATATTTCACTCCCAAGCATTGGATTTATGTGACTACTTGCTTTGTTCTTCATATAATTAGCCCTATATGTGCTTTCTGAGCTATGTTTTCCTGCTGCTACACTCTTATATTAATGTGTTTATGGCTCAAAAATGTTATTATTGTAAAGGGACTGTTTGTAAGACTCAGAAATTGGTTGTAACAGCGACACCTGTGGCCGTTAAGTCAACGAAAGTCAGCGTCCTGTTGCTCGCGCTCGCCCGTGTACACACGCTACTTGAATGTGAGCGAGAATCCGTCAAAACAGTGAGGCGACACACGTCAGCTAAAACCACAATATCACTCTATATTTCACCTGCTTGGAAGTAATGTTAGCTGACCAGACGAAGGTCTCTCCATGAATCAATGCTGATCCTAGTGTTGGCTTTTCCTGCCTCAGCCTCCCGACCGCACGATGAGGGAGACACCGGCACCCGGTCGGAGACGATAAAGTAACTCACTGCGGAGCCCCGTCACTTCACAAGACACGGGAAACCTCTGTTGGTCTGGAGGACCTTATTTCTGCACAAACGTCCACTGTACATTCACTAGATATTCTCAGAGCTAAACTAACTCTTCTGCAGTGTGTAGTGTGCGCGCATGCACATGTAGAGGTGGAGCGAGCTGAGCGAGTAACGAGCGCGCTGTGTGAATGAAGGCAAGCAGTCAGGCAGAGGAGCAGAGTACAGCAGAGACTCCGGCCCTGGAGACCAAAGCTCCAGTCTCCCCTGCGTCCTCTGACCGCGGCCAACACTGTATTGCAAGACGGGCTTCACTAGAGACAACTTTGCGGTTTTGGTGCTTCCGTGTAGTTTGTGTTGGAGTCTGAGTCCGAACAGCGTAGCCACACGCGAGCACGCATGGGACACCGACCCGGATTGATTTATACGTGCAAGAAGTTACAAACAGTCCCTTTAATAATTATCTGCTGCATAGCTAACATGTTTATCAGGGGGACTGCTGGGTGTAGATTTATACACTACCTCCTGTTAGAGATTATATTTTATTTCCTGTAATGGTTAGGAAAGTGTTCGACCCTCACATAGTAGACTCATAATAACTGTATACTGAGGTCTTGGCAGGTAGGCTGTGTTTATTAAGGTCATTCCTCAGCCCCTGCTGTGTTGAGGCTGGTGTTTGCTTGCCGGGAGTGACGGGCTGCGGTCGAATAGTCTGTTTTGCTTAGGAAGGTTCCTAACGGAGTGAAATGACCTGCAAGTTAGTAGCAGCCATGATAAGAGCTGGTTGAATTCTTTTGTAGTCCATCTTTGGAACATTGTAGTTTCACCACGGCAGGCCTACGTCATAACATCCGCCGTGGTCGCATCCTAATTACGGAACCTAGTGAAAGTGCAGTCGGATTCCTTGGCTTCGTCCGATACTAAAATATCTCGCATACTGATTTAGTGTATTAAATAGCATGCTAGTGTGGAATTTCGTACGCAGGAAAAGACATTAGGACGTGTGAATTTTCAGCCGCAGCCGCAGTTTGCACTTTGACTGGAATATTTTCCACATAATGTTGAAGAAGTCTTATTATTTTTTTGTGTAGGCTACTTTCTTTTTAAATTTCATTCCATGATTATGATCCCCCAAAAATACTTTTTTTTTATGGAAGCGAGGCCAGTCTATTTGTCTCCTGCTGTCCCTCTATCTCTTTCAGCGCTCCTTTCAGATGTGGCTCCCTCCTTTCATTACAGCATGCGGCCAGTTTAACAGAAGCTGTAATAATATATTGAGGTAAAACCCTGTGATGTGTTGCTTCGCCCACTACCTCTAAAAGCTTCCCAGCTTTAATTGTAGAGCAGAATTTCTTTCACGCTGAACCAATTAGTAGAGGTAGCGCTTACTTTGTTCAGTTTAGAATCAAAAGCTCAGTGTTTTGCATAAAATTACATATTGTTGGTATCAGCAGAGATTCCTACATTAAGACTTTTCTCACATGAAGTTGAGTATTTTGATATCCTTCTTTCGAATGCGTCTCTGTCTATTCCCCTCTCTCCCTCTCTTCCTTTAAGTTGGAATATAAACGTTATGATGTGAGTGCCATTTTGGATTGATGGATGACGACAGTGCCCGGAGGCAACTATTTCAACTTACAAGCCTGCCTGTGTTTTCAAACCAGGCTTTCATATCATTTAGTCGGAGACACCCACACGTATACACACACACACACAATCGAGTTGGTAGACTTCAACCTTGGTTTCAGCATTAGTTTTCACCACCACTCTGCGTTTGACTGGACCTCCTAGAGACACACGGTGACTGTTAGGATGTGTGTGTGTGCAGGGCTTTTGAAATGTGTGTGGGTGTGTGTATATCTAACTTAATTTGACTCAAACCCGCTCCCCTCACTGGGAAAGAATGTTATGTTTTCAGCCAGACCGGGCCTGTGTTGTTTGTTAAGATGCACAGTGCCTCTCTGCCGTTCCTTAGTGTTGCAGAGGAGGGAATAATATGTCGAATCTCATTAGCAGGGAGACTGTGACATCTTCAGTGTGCTGCTTATACCTTAACCACCCATGTGTGTGTGTGTGTGTTTGTGTGTGCAAGACAGAAGATGTGGCTGTTTTTATTTATGTATGCATTTGTTTGGATCTGTCTGTGATTCTGCGTATGCACTTCCTATAGCATCTATGGGTTTGTGTGTGTGTGTGTGTGGGTGTGTGTGTGGCAGTCAATCAGCCAGCTGTTAGTATGCACTGACTGTGGGTCCAGATTACTGTTGTGATTGATGTAGCTGTGTACACACTGGATCTCAAGAGCTGTCCGACAAAATGGATCGACCGTTCTGTTTTCCTCCTCATCAGCTTCTTCCTTGTTCTCCTCCTCCTCTTCATCCTCCCTCCCACTCCTTCTTTCGACTCGTTTCCGTCTGAGACCATGAGCTTTGACGAGAAATGGCAAAAAAAAACCTTAATTTGTCCCGGAGAGAAGTGTCTGTCTTTAAATGGTGTCTCGGTGCATGAACAGACTTCAGTCGATGTTTGAGCTTCTGGAGTGTGTATGTGAGGCGGCTCAGGTGGTTGCATTGATGAGTTATGACCTTGCGGAGTGCTTAACTTTGATTGCCTCTCTCCTTTAGTTCTGAATCTATTGGTCTAGCAGAGATTCAGTCAAGAAAATGAATTGACAACAATCCTGAGAACATGATTTGCTGGTTCCAGCATCTTGAGGATTTGCTGCCTTGGGTTCTGGGAACTTGTCATGTGCATTTTTTTTTTTTTTTACATTTTGTCAACTAAACAAATCATTAATTCAAGATTACTTTGATTGAGTGAAATTAATGATTTATTTTTACAACATAGAGCCCTTATATGCTAAGTAGCCATTCAGTAGAGATACCAGTATCGAAGACGGCAAGCACGACGCAAGGGCAAATATGTAATGAGTGGGTGACGTGTTGAAGGCTTGATGTTCTTCCAAAACTGTAGTCGGTGCCGGTTAATGTGCACCTCCTCTTCTTTCCCTATTCCTTGTTTTGTGTGTGTGTGCGTGTGTGTGTGTGTGTGTGCCGAGACCTTAGAAGGGCAAGTGGAGGTGAATGATCACCTCGTCCTGCTCTGTTTAATCGGATGGAGACTGTATGCCTCTGGCTAAGACAGCTCTCTCTACTAACACACACACCTAGCCCATCAGTGACCCGTGTATAGCATTCAGCCATTTGGAGTCATTTCAATGCAACAGTCATTTTCATCCGGGCAGACGAAGGCTGTTGATCTGCCCAAGGGCACGTGCAGTGTTCTGCCATCTGAAGTCTCATGCTCCACTTCTGATTGATAGACTTGGTGATACCAACTTTCTTCGCTAGATGTCTCTCAGTCCTTTCCTACTCTTTTAGGGTCCTTCTAATGCACGGCACACACTATACAATTTTGGGCCAGATTCCCCCCTTCGACAATGTTCAGCAAAGCCTCATTTTTTTGATGGTTTTAAAGTTAATCTTTCCAGATATTCTTATGACGGAGGTATATTAGGAGTGCTTTTTACATCTCCCGATCAGCTCGGAAATCCATCCTGGCTGCACCAATTTCAAATCGTAAATAGCAGGGCTGTCAAAGATAACACGTTAACGCAAATTCGTTTTAATGCCAGTAATTTCCTAAAGTAGTAGTAAGGAAAGGGAGAACCAACTTGTTGATTTGTGGCAACAACACAAGTGTTTATTTAACGTGTCTCCTGACTTCTTCCATTATTTTTCTTTTTTCTTTGTGAATTTTCCAGCACAAAGTAGTGCAAACACATGGCACACACTACGGAACAAAACCGTTAAATTTAACATAACATGACGTTATGTGTCAGGTCTCTTACATTTTCAAACATCTGTTAAAATTTGAACAGTCTTTTTAGTGTGGGCCAGCCTTTTACTCTTTTGTGCCAGTTACTCTCTTTATCCTTTTTTCTCTCTTTGTCTCCTCACATTGTGGAGGGAATATTTTTGGAACATGTGTGAGATCATTTACACCTCTGTGATGTAGAGGAACCAGTGGTAAAGGGTAGCGTACTAACAGTTAAGCACAGCACAGTAATGTGATGAACAAAGGCAATAAAACATGGATATTACAGGTAAAACATGAGCCCAATATAGGCTCTGCAGGTGGGCTTAGCCAACACTAACAGGGTAAGGGAGTGAATGATATATTTTCCAGATTTATAAGAAAGATGTGACGTGGTTATATATGGGGGATGTTTCTGTTCAAAGATGGCCTCCTTGAGCTTTCTCTGGCTGTCCGCTGACTCCTGTTTGATGACTTTGACCCCAGTTTTGTACAATTAGTAATTAATAGGCCAGGCATGTTTTGTTTTTGTAAAAGTTGTAGCCTAAAAGAAACAGTTTGCTAATTAAAATGCAAACTCGCTGCTTGTTGGGGCATGGAAAATTGCAGCAGTTGTCAGATACCGCCGAGGTGTGTTTATAGGTTTATAGAAACTTGAATTATGGTAATGTGCGTGCGTGTGTATGTGCGTGCACGTGTGTGTGTATTCATTCCACAGTCAGATATGAGACGTTCTGTGCGACAGAGTCGGAGTGCTCATTACCTGCTAAATTACCCAGGATCCTGTGGGAGGCCTGCTCTGTCTGTGCTGCCACAGTAACTCAGTATAGACGGAGAAGCCCAGACTGCCGCAGACTCTGAAGTGCTTCACAACACTGGATGACTGGACTCGACTCTGCGTCCGACTCTGACTCTGCCATGAGAATTTAATTTATTCTATGTCATCTAGTGTTTGAAATGAAATCAAATTGGCCGGTTCAGTCACTGATCTGCTACTCAGCCATTTTTAATCTGTTTATCTGGGGAATGTCTGGCTGAGAACAAATGCTGTTTTTCAGCAGCACCCTACTTTAGATTCGTGACTTGTGTCTACCCATTGCTAAGGCTGGGACGATACACTTATCTCCCGATTCAATACTATCACGACACTTTTGTGCCGATTTGATATTTATTGCGATTTTTAAGTATTGTGGTTTTTGTTAACTTTTTTTAACACTAGACCATGGGAAAAAGTTGTATCATACATTTCTAGGGACTTTTAATTTGAAAAATATCTAAATGAAGACAGTAAAAATGTTTGATTTTCAGCATGAATGTAGGCAGAGCTGTCCTGAAGTCAACTAGCAGCATTAGCTGTGATGTCTAGCTCTGCTTTTCCTGGCAATGTCTGAAACCCAAAGTGTTTCCATACTTTACACGATGTGTAGTGTTTACCACTTTGGATTTAATATGTGAGGGTGCAGATAGTATCCACGTGGACCCTCCGCCGTTTTGTACTTTCTCGTTGCGGCCAGCTGGGGTTTGTTTTGGTTGACGGATACGGAACGGATATGACGTCACGTTACTCAGACTATAACAATAAAAGCGGTAACTTCCTTCTACCTCCACATAGACTCAAATGAAGCAAATATATAAATTCTGGTATCAAAAAATTGATTTCAAAATCGTAAAAAGAAATCATGATACATAGGTGAATTGATTTTTTCCCCCCATCCCTACCCAGTACAGATATAACTCTCTGTTGTCCCCTGAGCAACTTGAGGATTGACTTTACTCAAGGGTACTTCCGCAGTAGTTGCTGTATTATACTTTACTATAAAACACATATTTCCTGACCCTATTTAAGACCACAGTCTGTTTTCTAACCTTTAGCTCTATGATCTTGGCGCCCCCATCAGTCCTTGTTTGGTTCAGGCCCCCTTCACTCGCTCTTGTTATTGTAATATTTTCATCAAAGTCTTTTTCCTCGCTCATAGATCCTCACTGACATTTGTGAACTGCGGGATCAAAGCTAGATCCTACTACACTTCTACCGTCTGAACTGCTTGACAGGAACTGACCCTGACCCCCAGGAGTATTCAGGCAGAGCTCTTCTGGGTTTAACTTCTACTTCAAATGACCTACATCAGATTAATATCCACAGCTGTAGTTCCTGAAGCCGGGCTCGGACTACAGGAGTTTAAAAATCCTAACTGATTTTGAAATCAGGTTGCATCGCACACATAAGGAGAAACTTTACAGATGTACTTCTCTCTAATCTCAAACATGCACACACTACAAGATATTATTAAGATTATTGTGCCAGAGGGAGCTAATGTAAGCCTCAACGGCTAGAATGTTTAACGTTGCTTGGCAACACAGTCAGCTGCTCCGGCTCATTGGCTTTTGTGGTCCCGCTCGGAAAATACTGACGTAATCATCCAGATTTAAACTCCTAAATATCAAGCATGCTTGAAATTTATCAAGGCGGCCCTGATGAGTCTGGAATCAGTTAAAACTGTATCTGTAAATGCCTCACATTACCATATAATCTGGGCTGAACATCGGTACCGACCAAGTCCAGATTTCCCAGTCTAGATTTGTCCTCCGATTGTGGGGAGGGGGGAATCGAGGATAAATTGGCCCAAACCTCCTGCAGTCTGAGCCCGGCTTAAAGGGTTATATGTTCATTTGTTCAGCCAATTTATCTGTCTCGCTCTAGTATAAAGTCTGTGGTTGAATGTTTTTACTGAAAGTTTTTTAGCTTTTATTGGAAGAAATAAAGGGCAGTTTTATGCCACATAAGACATCACAAGTTAAAGCAACTTCTCTGCACTTTACTGGCTCTATTGTCTACCGATGTAAGGTCTTATGTGACATTTCCAAGCGATCAATATTTTGTTTGTGTGTGACATTTCATTTGCAGGCAGTTCATAATTTGTTATGGCTGCAGATTTAATGGTTTTGACCAGAGTGTACCAGAGAAGGTTGAACCAGTGATCCAGACTGTAGAAATCTCCAGTATGACACGTGCTGATTACACACCGCATGTATAGCCTAGATGTGTTTCTGCTCGCTTCTGAGAAATCTTTGCAGCCTTTTAAGATGGAGCCATGAAGCAAATACCAGAATGCTCATGGGGCCGTGGAAAAGGAAATTAATCCACGACCTTGAGTTGGAAAGGTTGAGGTATTGTCAGGCGCGTGGTGTGTTCCAGGGACCTGACAGTCTTGTTATAAATGAAACACAGAGTTATTTACCAGTACACAGGATCACATATAAGCAATCCCTGTTCTACATAGGGAGAGGACTTTATTAGGAACCTAGATTGGATGTTAGAGGGGAATGGTGGGTGAGAGTGGGTACGATTTGATGAAGTGTCCACGTGTTATTCCTATTTTGGTCTCAGCGACACTATGCTTATAGGACGACTGACCTTTCTGGCATCAAGGAACACTTATTACATAGATTGGTTCATTACGTTTGAAAGTGATTTTACTCTTTCTGCTACCTTCCTGGAAGCTACTAGATTATTGCTTATTCCTTCTATTTTGATATATTTGAAAACGCAATATAAAAATGTAAATGTTGTCATATATTATGTGGGGAAACATTTTTAAAAATGTACTGTAAGAAAGAGAAAATTAATTTTGGCTCCCATTTTTGGAACCACTGCTCTAAAGCCATCAAACCTCAAGTTTAATGGGTAGAGGTGTAAATCACCAGTTTCATCACAATACAACATTATATTGATTCTTTGGACAACGATACGATATTTGCTGATATCACAAAGTCTTCCATACGGTTTCGATTCAATTCAGGGGCCTGTGATCGATATGAGACGTTATATGCCCATTTAACAAAATTGGTTACATTTATATCAACTTACAAAAAGCAACTAAAATATGATTTGACAATTTTATTGCCTGGCTCTTCCAGGCAATTAAATTAAAAACAATCTATTCTTTTTAATAAAAAGTATAAAAATAGACTTCCTGTTGCTGGAGGTCTGGTTGCTGGTCAATGCTGGTGAGCGGCTTGTCAATAAAATAAGAATAGCTGGTCCACCTTAAAGGTCAGCCCACCTTAATTGAGTTTGAGCTGAAGTTGTTGCTAACGTCGGGGCTAACCCCCTTCACCAGCAGGTAGCAGGCAAGACGCAGGAACTTGGCTTGGGTCTTGAGGAGTTGTAGCATTTATTCACGGACAAATAAAATGCAACTTACACACACTGAACTGCTACGTTCACAGCTATAACATTACTGCTACTCACTGTCACACACACGCTCTCTCTCTCTCTCTCTCTCGCTAACGCCGCTCGCTAACGCCGCTCGCTAATGATACTCGCTAACGACGCTAGCACTCTTTGGATGTTTAGGAATGAGGTGCGCTTGGACGAAAACGATGAAACAGACGTGCCATGGGAATTTCAAAATAAAGGCGTATCTTAAAGATGATGATATGTATCGATGTTTTCACTTTGCATCGATGATGATATTGGATCATTGATCGTTGGATCATTGATCATTCAATCGATAGATCATTGCACCCCTATTAATGGGCATGACACAGAGAAGTGCAGAGAAATTGTTGATGACAATCTTAGGAGCTGATGGCAAAGCTATCTACACAACATTGAGATGATTAAAAAATTGAAAACATTTTGAGTTGCCAAATAATATCCAGCCCTCCCATTTCTAAGTTTTTACCTCTCTCATACTTGGCTCTTGCTAGCAATATAGTCTTGGATGTGTCACAGCACAGGGACTGTTCTCCCAATGTTTATAACCATGAGGAAGTTAATCAAAATGCTTTGAATAATGAATTATGTCTTTCTAGACATATCAGTGTAACTAGTTTATAAATATCTCCCGGCATAATTTGATTGCCAGTGCACTTCCTTGAATAGAGAAAACAAACAGCAGTGTTTCAACTTTCCCTAATTGGATCTTAACCGACAGGTTATAAAGAGTTGTGCCAGACAGTAGGGACTGCCAGTGATTCAGAGGGAGGAACTCCTTTGCAACTCATGTGCGAGTTTGTGTGTGTGTGATAAGAGTATAAAGCACATTTGTGTGTACCCACTTCTCATGAAGAAATGTTGCATTGTGATACTCCTTGACCTTCATGGGAAAATATCAATCCACCCCACAGTTTTGATTGTTGGGGTTTCTGTCAGTCGGTGCACTGTTGCTTTGATTAATGACTCCACGGTGTGTGTGTTTATGTCTGAGTGCACTCGTGGCTTACAGGTGATCAGGTCAGATTTGCTGCTCAGTGTTGCAGCACCTTAGTTCTGCCAATTAGGAGAAAGTGGGTGAGAGGATGGGGAAGGTTTAAGGAAAGGAAAGGAGAGGATCGAAAAGGGGGCAAGAACCTCTGGGAACCTCTGGTGAATGCAGGAAAGGAGGAGCTGTTGAAGGGTAATAAGTCAACACAATCAGGAGGGGTGAGGTGTATCATGGGTGAACAGAAATTGCAGTTTATCGACCCATGCTTGATGGTGGTTGCCTTAAGTCAACAAAAGAGGGCCCTCTCTCCTTCCTCAGAAACTTTTCACCGAAGCTGTTAACTGCTGTGACACAAACACACACCCTGCAGTCCCACAGTTCCCCACCCCCCTGCAATGTCTGTCTACACACCGTGTGCCACCTGCATTATTGAAATATGCCTGTCACTGCCAAAGTAGGGGGGCCAGGCCCAGATCAAACAGCAGTCAGTGTGACAGAGACAGAGGGAGGTCCTGCCGAACTAGAAAGGCCTGGTTCACAGCAGGGCTGTGAAAATGACTTTTTGGCGACACTTGGGGAAAGAAGTTGGATTTGTTTTTCTATGCCTAAAGGAATAGTTCGCCCAAAAGGTGCAATCAAAAATTCATGGATAGATGTTTTTGTGGCTATTAGAATTAAAATCAGCGTTTTCTGTTTCAAAAGGGGCACAGAGAAATACTGACCAGATAGAAAGGAGCTATGCTGCCTATCGTTCTGTGGGTTTCGGGATCATATGACATGGTGATGTGTATAATGACGAAAAACTAAAGCTACTGCAAAGTGAACCCATTGAAGCTTGTGGTGAAAAACAGTATTTTCACAGTTGAAAGTGTGATTTGATATGAACGTATGAAAAATATTGATACAAGTCTCCCACTGTGTGATTTAATTTTTTTGTCTTGTTTAGACTAATGAGGAGCAAAATATTATCGTCCTGGTGGACAGTCAAAGTTAAATTGCTGTCATTTTCTCATAAATGTGTGATTTTATACCATCAAATTTCATATGCTACCAGCAGTTCACTCTAACTTTAAAACCGAGCCTGCTATAGCCTCCGAAAGACAGTAAAGTTGGCCGAGATTGCCGGCAATCCTGCTGGCCTTTAATTAAAAAAATTGCTAACATCTGGCGAGCCAAATTGAACCGGATGGTGGGACAACTTTGGGTCGCGGGCACTACTTTGGGCAGCCCTGACCTAGACAGTCTAGTTAGGCCTGTTACAGTTGCGTAATGAAGCGGTAACATTTTTACACATCACCGCGACCGGCTAGGTCGGCTTGGGAAGGCCCGGGTTGAAGGTGGCTCGCGGCTCCGGTCGTGAGAGCGCCCATCGCCTGGACCTCGCCGCTTCCCACGGCCGTGGACTTGGTGCTCGCTGTTCCCCCTCTCCCTGCGGGGAGAGACCGGCGACTGTCTGTCTGACGCGGTTGAGGCTTTGTGGGTGTGACTTTTTTTGCCGTGTCATCACCATTCATATCTACACATGTGTTGTGTTTATGGTTAAATTGTTTACTAGAGCACAAAGTTCTTCATAAATCTTAATTGATGCATTTAACTTTAAAATCCTACAAAATTTTCTTCAGGAAGAGCATCCACACTGGCCTTGTTATAATAGGCAGATTTATCTTTTAACAATAATCTAAAATTTTATGCCCTAAATTTTTCCCTGTGTTATCGAAAAGGGTATAAAATAGTGATATTTTTAAGTATTTCATCATGACAAAACTAGTCACAGTGGTAGTGGTGGTAGTATTGAATTCTGATTGAATAAAGAAATGATTTATACAAAAAGAATAAAGCTTGCTCCAGTGAAGAGAGTGACTGAGTTTTACCATGGAGAGAGACACAGACAGACTGGCTTTAAATGTTTCAGTACCATGGAGAGGGACTCATGTTTTTTTTCTGTCATTTTAAACAAAGATGGAGGAAACACACTCAGGATAGCACTTCTAACAATGTTTGTCTCATCATCCTACATTTGCATATCGTGCCTAGGCATGACTAGCTTGTGTGTATTTTCATTGCATCTATCCTGTGTGACAAGGGAGCATGAACAAACATAAATGAGAGAGAGTGGAGCAGGACAACAGAGTGGCAAGACATTGAAAAACTATTAGAAATGCGTGGATGTGAAATTTTAGGCATGAAAAGGGACGAGACCGAGAGAGGCATTAAGAGACATAAAGAGAGGATGGAAGAGGCAGACACAGACAGGAAACAGAGACTCTGAAAGAATAGTTAAAGAGTCATAGATCGAAGGGGAATAGAGACAAAATAGTTGGAAGTGTTCGAGGACAAAAGAAGAAAATAATGATGGGAACTGGAAAGAAATTATTTAAAAAAAATAACACTGGAAATGCATTTGATCAATTAATAACGACCTAGACATGGCAATTTTTTATGTCCTAACAGCAGCTGACAATAAAGAACCATAATAATCTAAGGTAAAAGGCACACAGGATTTCTTTTCTGAAAAAAAAAAGGCAGGTTTATCTAATTTGCATTTTATCTCGTCAGAGGTTTATGTAAAAATTCAGTTGGCAAATGGCTGAAACCAGCAAAGACAGAACAGCTGGTGGGGCCACCCAGAGAGAGAAAGGAGGGCGACACTGATGGAGAATAACTGAGAGCTGTCTTCACTTTGACTTTGGCTTTGTAGACCACCTGCCGAGACCTCAGTTCACATACTGTATGTGACTCTGTCTTTTTGATTTTCGGGAGTGATTTTCTTCTGTCTTTGCCTGCCACCACCTCTCTCTTTATTCCTTACGCACATAAACTCACTCATGCTCTTTTATCTCACATCTATTCTCCCGCCCACGCATTCCCGGTTTTTCTTCCCTGCCATTTGTCTTGGTGGCATTTGTCACCGACACCAGACCACAAGACACACCTGAGACCTCCTCTCTATTGTCGGGCTCATACTTCATCTCAGTGGGGTGTGCTTCGAGGGCATATATCTTTGTTACTGTGTGCGCTATGCAGAGAAAGATAGAGAGGTGGAGGTCAAGTTTACAAAGGTGAAGTGTGGAGCCACACCTGGAATATGACGTAGCATATAGCAGACTGGTCTAGTGAAAACAGGGGTCACTGATTTGATCTTAACATAAAGCCAAAATGTCCACCATCCTTGTGCCACAACCTGTTCATTGATAAATCAAGCCAGAAATGAGTCCGTGGAGGGCCATATAATGCATAAAATTGGCAATATACAGGATGTAAAGATGGTAAGTGTGTGGGAAATTTCACTGTAAGCAAAATGAACAGCATTTGCACTTGATAAATGCGTTTACCCAGTTTTAGGGTAGTGTCCAAGCGGCTTGATTTATGCCACCTGCTTAAGGAGCACTATCACAGCCCAATTGTTTGGTGTAAAAGTACAAATTCACTTTATTTCAGTCCATGTAACAGAGAGACACCATCAGAGATGACATCATAATGGCTTCTTGATATTATCAGGCCGATAATGCAAATCATCTCATTCCCCTCTTGTATAACAAGTTATTTTAGTCTCCCTCTTGTTCTGTAATCCCTTGAAACTGCCATTAGCAGAGTTGCTATTTAGGTATTACTTACCAATAGACAGGATTTGATGTTGGGCCCCAGCTAATTTACAGCATCACACCTGATACAGCAAAACCAGAGTTATTGTCTGTTTTCCACTCATTCTTCTTCCTTGTCAAAACCGGGTGCCTACATTACCCATGATGCAACTCGAGCACTGGCAGTTTGGTTAGAGATTCGGGTGCGTTATGCTAGTAGCGGCTAATGTAGCCTTGAGCCTCTGGCCCTTAGACTTTATGTAAAGATGGATGACATGACAGCTCCCCAAAAGTGAAGCCAAAACATCTGGATCGCCCCCTGGTGGCTGGCTGCAGTATAGGTCACGAATCCCAGCCCCCTCCATGTTAGCGGATGGGCTAACATGGAGGCTTGGGAATTGTTCGAGAGAGGAGATGTAACCACGATCTAGTAGTAGTTTTGTTTAGTTTTGTTGCCTAAACCTAACTGAGTAGTTTCTCTGTATGCAAGTAACAAGCAGAAATTGACACGTGTTGGAAAACGAACGAAAAAGAAGGAATCACTTTTTCCTAAGATATCATACGAATGGTTGCACAGTTATGGAAAACAAAAGCTTTTTGTGTTTGCTGCAATAAAAAAAAGAGAAATATGTTTTTCTTATTCATGAATTCAGTTATTTATTGAGTAATCTTCAGATCGTGATCTGGACCATTGACATTGTATTCTCCTTGTGCTGAATTCTTGGATGCATATAGTATTTACTCTGAAATCTCTAGTTCTCACTGCTAACAAGTGAAACCATCTGTCTCTTTTTTAGTTGCTTATTGTGATCATAGATGTCAGAGCAGAGCAGACCTTTTTTTTTCCCAAAGCAACATCCTCGCTGAGCTCACTCACTCGATCACGTAGAGTGAGACCGGACACCCTGCAGAGAAATATCATCTTGGCCACTTGTCTGTGAAATGCTTCTTTCAGTCACTGCCAAAAGTTTGTGACCACACGTGAAGGGGGTTCAACGATGATTGACGGATAAATTGCAGCCTAACCATCAGCCAATCGTGTGATATTTTTTTTATCATCACTTCTGAATAAGCCAGTGTACACTGAGTCTTATTCACATGGGTGTAATTGGAACCTTTACTGATTATTTTCTTCAATTTTCCAAGGATATCGCTGTTTCAGACGTCGCCTTCACTGCCTGCTTCGGGCTTACATCTGCATAAATTTCATGAGGAAGGTCGAGTTTTACTCCTCAAACCAGTTAAGGTGTAATGAGATGATCTTTAAAAGTGTGTTAATCAGATGATTGCATTTATTCCTTTAATTAGACACTCAGAATTTGTAATGACTTCTGCATAAATTTCAAGGGTTTAACTGATGTAATAGTACCTGTATTTGTAGCTCTCTGCCAGCTCTGGCTGTGGACTGAGAAAATAGGCTCGGACTGTTTTTCTCCATTAACTTTGCATCAATAGCACTTCCAATGCATGCCAGAGCTAATAAGTGACCAGCTGGTGCTTAGAAACCAAGCGCCTGAAGCTTTGTCAGGAAGCCTGCAGTCACAGTCGAGTCCCCGCCACAAAACAAATTTCTGGTGACAGCATGACATACGCTTAAAACAGAGAGGACCGTGGCACTCCGCTCCTGTCCTCGCTATTAATTAGCCGTGTGTGTGTCAGTGCCACACATGCAGAGTGTTGACAAAGACTGTGGGCACCTTATTAGTTTTTCATAGAAGTAAGGAGAAGCAGCACCTCACGTCTTTTATTCAGTTAAAAGAAATTACTGTTGAACTGGCTTCCTGCCAAAACATCAGAGCCAGCTGATATTGATATACAATATCACTCGGCTAAATGGTTATTGATATACCCATTTATGTTCGCTAACAAAGAATATAAATGTCGGAGAAGCTGCAGCTGCTAGGTAATGAGCGTGTGGCAACATTTAGCATGTTTCTACCATGAATGTTTGGGTGCGATGCTGCAGTAATAGAGTTGATGGAATCATAAGTTTGTGAAAATACCACTGTAGAAAAACTGCTCTTCGGAATGAGCCGTTCAACAAGCAGCCCCGCTGTAATGGCTTTATTTTTCACGTGGGGCAATTTTTGGTGTGAAAAACGTCCATCACATGTTCTCTACATCGTAATGGGTGCTCAGCCAGCTGTGAGGGAAATGTTGAACATTGTTTTCTCCATAGAGTCTACTTATCAAAACAGGGCTGACATAGTTTTGGGGCCCCTAAGCTGTTTTCTGCTCCACCTACCCACCTGCTGTCACGTCTGGTATTGTACGGTCAGCTATGTAAAAACTTGATTTATAAAGTACCAATTCATACGAGACTTTGAACCTGAATGTCCTCATGTTTTAGAATAAATACCACGGCATGCATGACCGTCATTAAAGCTGATTTCTGACATGTTTTCATGTTGCAGTGCTGTCTATGGTATAGACTAGGGGTGGATCACAAAACTCATGTAATTATCATCTTTTCTTTTTCTTCAAATTTATCACATTTTTGAGGGCCTTAACATGCTCAAAAAGTTGCGCACTTATCAGGCGTGGTGTAAAATTTGTTATTTTAAGGGTGTCGGGCTTGGATGTTGCAAAATGGCTCCCTAGCGCCACCTAGAAAGTTGGAAAAATTGAGCTCCTCGTTCCGGTTTCACCTAAATGTATGAAATTTGGTAGGCAGATGTAACATGTGGAGACGCACAAAAAAGCCTCTTGGAGGTATACCCAGAACCCAACAGGAAGTCAGCCATTTTGAATTCAATTCAGTGACGCATCATCAGGGATTGGCAACTTACTTACTTTACTTAGTCCTTGTTGCGCCTAGTGGCACATAGGGCAAAGACTAAGGATCTCCACTCATCTCTGTTGTTTGCTTTCTTCTCAATGCTGTTCCAGCTCTATCCTCTCTTCTTCATTTCTCCTTCGATGGTTCGCCTCCAGGTTGTTTTGGGCCTCCCTCTTTTGCGTTTTCCCTCTGGTGTCCAACGCAATGCCACTTTTGTCATGTCATCAGATGGTTTCCTTAATACATGTCCAAGC
>CAKALU010063482.1:0-16119 GCA_916700995.1 Hozukius guyotensis | reverse complement strand
TGCCTGAGCCTTACTTACCCTAATGATGTATAATAGCCTGCAACTACACTTAACCTGAGCATTACTGTGGCAAAGACTGAGTGGAAGAGGCACACACACACACACACACACACACACACACACACACACACACACACACACACAAAGGTCTTCATGCAAATGTCTGAGTCACGTCGACGTTTTTACAATCTGCGGCCAGCTTTCACTTCCTGGCTGTTTGGTTATGCAAAGAACAGGTTATTCTTGCACAGTTCTGTATCTGAATGAGGAACTAAATCAGCAACACACACAAACAGACAGATAAAGATTGATGTTTTACAGTAAACGTGTGTGAGTGTGTGTGTGTGTTAAAGAAACAGTGAAATCATCACCCGTGGTGTATGAGATCGGTGGATACTTGATTTCTCCTGTGAATTCCATCCTTTCGTATTTAGCGTGAATCCACTGCTCTCTTAAGACGCTGCAGGTTAAAGGCAAACACAAAAAATATCCTTAAGACAGGCAAAAACACAGTTCTACAGAGAGAAGCTGCAGCATCACTACAAGAACATGATTCATTAAAGCTTTAACCCTCCGAGACCCGCGACTGACTTTACTGTTTTTCAGAGGCATGTCGGGAAGGAGGTTAAATAACGCTGCAAAGTTGGGCTACATTTTAGAGAGGAAAAACTGGCATGGTCATCTTCAAAGGGGTCCCTTGACCTCTGACCTCAAGATATGTGAATGAAAATGTGTTCTATGGGTACCCACGAGTCTCCCCTTTACAGACGCGCCCACTTTATGATAATCACATACAGTATAAATGTGTTATTGTCTCCTATTCTAAAATGGTGTATTTGAATATTTCTGCATACTGGGGTCCCTAAACAGTCTTGAATTACATAAATAGGGTTTCACTGTAAAGCTGAGACTCTTGTGGATCCAATGAGCCCAACTGTATTCATGTGTGATGATGTTAGTCCCCATAGGAGACATTTCATTGTAGTGAGACCATTTTTTTTAAACTTGACCTCACTGTATAAAATGACCTGTGGTGACCTCTAGGATAATCACAGCCTCATGAAACTTTACAGTCACAAACTAGAGACCTAGAGCATTCAGAGGATGGATGGCTTTCCTAGCTAGATTGATCAATAAGGGGGTTTCTGAGCAGTTTACACAACAGAAGCGCTCGCCATCCAATCGCCGAAAAATGCAATTCTTGCAGAAATCTCCAAATAGTCAAAAGTTTTTGATCCCAAATCACAGCATGGCTTGTTCTATGGTGTTCTTCAAGGTCTTGGTGTCTTAATGTGGTATTTTGGAGGAATTATTGATCATTTTTATCAATTAAAAGGGTTCAATTTAGCAGCAAATCTGTGTTACAAATGATATCAGCCCAAATATTGCTGCAACAACTCATGAGACATAATAGAGCATGGGGATGACCATCATATACTTCTATCAAAATGCTCTAAACCCTTACACACATTAATCCATGTTTATGTCTGATGCATGACTAGAACAACTTGACACACAGTGCTGAGCTGCATCTCAAATTAATCTCCAGGTTCCCAGCTTTCAGATGATGTACACCACTTCTATGTGACATCTACTGTTGACCTGCTATCTCCCCCTAAAGATCCCCTGTACTCCCCTAAAAAAGACAGAAACGGGTCTATTGTGGGTCTCAGAGTGTTAAGCTTTAATCTATAGCAGCAGAAATGCATCCATATTTCACTTCTACAGTCTGGTAGTTGCACTTCTCTCTATTTATCATAGCATTGCCTCGTCAGCAGTTGGCAAAAATAATCCAAGTTTCTGATGAATTTTCATCATCCTGGAAAGTTATACTTACACGCAGTCGTGTTCCCGGGGCCGGTAGTAGAACGCTGGAACAGCTTTCTCATACAAAGCTCGGGCGCTGGCGTTGCCGTTGGACTTCATGAACTGCACCACTTCATCCTCCCAGTAGTCCAGCTGTATGGATTTGACCCGACTGGAGAGGCTGCGATGGACGCCGGAGCAGTTCAGACACACAAACACACCCAGCTTGTAGCACGCCCAGTCTGGATCTGAGGGGGGCAGAAGAGGTGGGATTCAAATTAGGGCGATTATTTTCACTGTCGATTAATCGTTTAAAGGTCCCATATGGTAAAAAGTGAGATTTTCATGTCTTTTATATTATAAAACAGGTTTAAGTGCTTTATAAATACTGTTAAACTAACAAAATGCTCAATATACGGAGAAATACACACAGTCCGTATTCAGAAATTGTGCGTTTGAAACAAGCCGTTAGGATTACTGTCCATTTGTGATGTCACAAATACACAATATTTAAACCATTACACGGTTTTAAACATAAACATTCTAAATGTGTCCCAGTTTATTTCCTGTTGCAGTGTATGTGAATGTCATCAGCTGACAGGAAGTAAACATGGACCCAAACTGTTGCCTAGCAACGCAATTCTGTTGAAATGCACTAAAACGGAACGTTTCAGACAGAGGGTAAATACAGGAATATTCAGACAGACAGGATGAGGAAAATAAAGTTTTTCTTTAACATTACAGCATGTAAACATGTTCTAGTAGAAACAAGTATGAACCTGAAAATGAGCATGATATGTCCCCTTTAAGATATCAGTTTACTGTCATAGAGGAGTAAAGAAACCAGAAAAATATTCACATTTAAGAAGCTGCAATCAGAGAATTTAGACTTTTTTATGCTTAAAAAATTACTCAAACCGATTAATTGATTATCAAAAATTGTTATAATTTAATAGGTCAACTAATCGATTAGTCTTTGCAGCTCTAATCTAATTTATACTGAGGGCCAGAGTGTCCTGTTTGGGGCCCCTACTATCTACTACTAACCCCCTGTTCCTCCCACTCTATTTGCCTTGTACACTGTATTCCTATGCTGGAATATTACAGTGTACCATGTCATACTAGCTTGTTGTGAAGGAGGTTAAATAACGCTCCAAAGTTGGACTAAATTTTAGCGAGAAAAACTGGCATGGCCATTTTCAAAGGGGTCCCTTGACCTCTGACCTCCAGATATGTGAATGTAAATGGGTTCTATGGGTACCCACGAGAACTTTTACTTACTAGGACTAGGAGTGTATTTCTACACTGTGGTATTAGTACTTTTACTTAAGTAAAAGATCTGAGTACTTCTTCTACCACTGTCTGACTGATAAGCTTTATATAAATGTCAACAATAACAATACTGTTAAACTGCAGTTTATCTTTACAATAATCTGTATTGAATCAGATTATCTTCATGGTGTTGGCTCTTTGCCTTATAACACATTCTAGTAGGTTTTTGTCATTATTATTATTATTATTGTTATTTCTTTTCTTGGTTTTGTTTTGGTTTTGAATGTTGAGGTTGTTTTCTCTATAGTGTACTTGATGGGTTTGTCTGTAAACTCATCTACTTAAAAGTTGGTTTATAGACTGTTGTTATTACAAACAGTGGATTGCATATATGAAAACAGCCTTGAAATAAGGGAAAAAATAAAGTATAAAAAAAACCAAAAAACATATTCTAGTAGGAGAGTTACTGATCAAATATATGTGTAATAAAAGATAAATAAAAACCACATGAACTTGACTCCATAGTGGTATATATTATCATGTTTCTTACCTGCTGCTCCGCAGTCAGCACACCGGCTGTCCTCCGGTCGCTTCAGCAGCTCCAGTAACATCTTCTTGTTCCAATCGTGGTTCGACATCTCGCTCCAAAGTCTCTCTCTTTTGTTGTTAAACGATGATGATGATCAATAATAATAATAATAATAATCCGGCAGTCTGAACTCAACATGGTGTCACATCGTTCCACTCGGAGGAAATGAGACCGACAAACAACCTCCGAATGAAAACTGGAACTTGCGACACATAAAAGTTTTAGAGGTTTCAACACAATGACACACAGAGAGAGACACACACACACACACACACACACACACACACACACACACACACACACACAGACACAGAGGCAGAGACACACAAACACACACACGCACACAAACACACACGCACACACGCACACACAGAGAGACACACACAGAGACAGGGTGGGGTAGTCGGGTTTTCCCTGTTTATTATTATGACATTATCTACCTGTACTGTACTCAGAGGGAGGAATATATGATGTTCTCTGTACAGTTCATTTGATTTTATTCTAAATAAGAAACTTTTAGAATAAGAAGGAAATTAAAACTAATTATGTGTTTGTAATATCATATTGTTATATATGTATTTATTTATTTTTTAGTTATAATTACCTTCTTATTCTAAATGTATATATAAAATATGTGTATATATATATATATATATATATATATATTAAAATAATTATATATATATATAATTTAACTATTACTTATTATATTATATATTATTATTATATTTAGAATAAGAAGGCAATTAAAACTAATAATGTTTGATAAATTTATTTTCCTTTGTGTGTATATATATGTATATATATTATTTTTTATTATTATTTTAATATATTTATTTTATATATATATATATATTTAGAATAAGAAAGGCAATTATAAAAAAAGCTAATTATGTGTTCTATAAATTTCTTATGGGCTTTTCCCTTGTGTATGTATATATAGACATTTAAATATATCTATATCTATATCTATATATATACATATTTTTTTTATATATACATTTAGAATAACAAGGCAATTAATTCTATATACAATATAATATTTATATATATATTTAGCATAAGAAGGTAATTATAAAAAAAAAGATGTGTTCGATAAATTTCTTTTATTGGCTTTTCCTTTGTGAATATATATATTTTTGAAATATATCTATATCTATATATATATTTTTTTAGATATACATTTAGAATAAGAAGGCAATTAAAACTAATTATGTGTTTGGTAAATTTCTTATGGGCTTTTCCTTTATTAATATATATATTTCTGCAATTATTATTTTTTTTACTTTGTATATGTTCCCAATATGAACAGTTTTAGCCTCCTGTTAATGTACTTCTGTTTTCTTAAATCAAGTTAAACAAACAAACATCTACTGTACCCTTGCAGGACGTTTGTACAGCCCGAGTACTTTCCCAAAACAAATAACAATCAAATACAAACTCAGATAAGGCGTTAATTCATGCCTCGTGCTCAAACTTTCCAGGAACCGGTCTGTCTACCCGCTGCGCGTGTAAAGGTGAAAGTATTTACAAGAGTAATTACCTCAGAGGAAAACCCGCCATCATTTCAGGTTCTACCTGCTCCTAAAAATACCATCAACCAATCACACTGAAGTCAGCTCAGTATTTATAATACAGTACATACAGTACACGGTGACACAATTTATCTATTTAGTTGTTATAAACCTTTATTTGGTCACAACAGAAACCCACTGTGAGTTAAGTGTGTACATATTTAAGGCTGAAAAAAAACAAAATATCAAATAATAATAATAAAAAAAATCACTGTGATGGATGCGAAGGTGACTTAGGGGGGTCACTTGAACTCGATCCTGAGTGAATCAACAGTACTTTATGTGGAGGATGGCACTTTACACACGACCTTTACAAATTCTATTTTACATGTTAATCTCTTACAATTCATTAATGATACATACTTGCTCCTCAAATTACATTTCTCTACTCGATAAAAACACTTTTGCAAGATGCAAACGTATAAAACACTACTGTACAAAAACAAAAAAACCTTTAGTGCATTCTTTGAAAGCACCACGAGATAGCATTTGAGGTGATTTAGCTGCGAGCCCTTCAGGTGAGATGTCTGTGTTTCTTCTTCAGACTGTCCTTTGTCTCCTCCACACACACAACCTTCTGACCAGCTCATCTCATGCTGGATCATAAAGAGCGAATGTACGGTGCTGCCTGACTATTCATCCTCGTGTCACAACACAACCTGTAAGTGTGTCACTTCTTCCAATCTAATATGGACGTTAAAAATGTGAGCACCTAAAGGGCCTTTCTGTGTGATCATGAGAACACGTCTGATTGTTCAGGGGAAGTCTTCAGCGAGGTGCTGCAGAGTGTTCTTGTCAAGACCGAGCGGGATCGTATCCAAGTAGTGCAGGAACCTGGAGGAGAAAAAAAAAACAGCTCAGAGTTTTTGTTCAACAGACTTGGCAGAGTTTATTTTAGGGCTGTCAATCGATTCAAATATTTAATCGTGATTAATCGCAAATTAATTGCATGTTTTTCATCTGTTCAAAATGTACCTTAAAGGAAGATTTGTCAAGTATTTAATACTCTTATCAACATGGGAGTGGGCAGATATGCTGCTTTATGCACATGTATGTATATATTTATTATTATAAATCAATTAACAACACAAAACAATGACAGATATTGTCCAGAAACCCTCACAGGTACTGCATTTAGCATAAAACAATATGCTCAAATCATAACATGACAAACTGCAGCCCAACAGGCAACAACAGCTGTCAGTGTGTCAGTGTGCTGACTTGACTATGACTTGCCCCCAAACTGCATGTGATTATCATAAAGTGGGCATGTCTGTAAAGGGGAGACTCGTGGGTACCCATAGAACCCATTTACATTCACATATCTGGAGGTCAGAGGTCAAGGGACCCCTTTGAAGGTTGGTACTAATGGATTCATTAGGTTTTGTATTTTCATATGATGCCAGTATCTTCACTCTAGCTTTAAAACTGAGCCTACTACAAACTCCGGAAGATTGATTGTGTTATTTGCGTGAATTGAGTGGCGTTAAAACAAGACCTCCATCATTATATGAGTCAGCTACTGGCTGCCTGTTATGAGAGCTACATGACCACATCCTGCTCACACACTTTAAACCAAGCCCCTGATGCTGAACTAGGGTTTCTGCGTACTCACCTTCGTTTGACCTTGCCCTGCTCCTTCAGCTGCTCTGATCTGCAGATGGTGCGAAGGGCCGGCAAGTAGTCCAGAGCAGCTGCTGGTCTGTTGCCCAGAGTACCAAACACTCCTCTGAACATCAGACTCTCCATCACTTCTCTCCTCCGCTGGACCAGCCTGGAACACATCAATACACATCAATACCTTTCTTTCAACTGGTTTAAAGGGTAACTTTGGTAATTTTCAACCCTATTTTCCCATGGTTTTGTGTCTGACTGACTAATAGGGACAACAATTTCTGAAATTGGTCCAGTATTGAGGGAGAGCGCTGTAGACGGCTGCTTCTCACAGGCTGCAATATGATGCTTTTGGGGCGAGCTGGCACCGTCATTTACGTCCACTAACAGCGCTGTTTGCTGATTGTTATTATAAGTGTCTGACTTTATGGAAAGAGTCTCACTCAAGGAGAAGTCTCGTCCTGAAATCTGGCGAGGTGACGTGTTGCTGGAAGATAATGGTGGAATAGTGGAATACATCCATGGTGGAGTGCCAGCCAGGCAAAGTTTGTTGTGTTGGAGTGCAGAAAGCGTAGATTAGTGTTATGTAAAAGATTTTCAATGTCATGGCTGAATATTTAGGTGATTAGGGCTGACCCGAATGCTTCGAAGCTTCAACCATTGCCGTGGTAATCAACCTCCAAATCAGTATTTGAATGCTTTGGGGGTTTTATTAATATAAGTATGTAATAATAATGTATAAATCCCAAAATGGCCAATGAAATCCCACAATATTATTCATTATTCATATTCAGTATTAAATATTATTAGTTATTATTAGACGGATATCGCTGTTTGTTGTGTGTAGAGGTGCGTGTGTGTGTACAGTACAGTGCAGAAACAGCACTGTCCCGGGCACTGAAACGGGGGGAGATGGAGGTCTTTAAATTCGATGGCCGCCCGTATTTATTTGAGCCAGAGTATACGGATATTTCACAACGAGAAAACCTTTTACTTCTCTATAGGGTCCTTTCCATGATGTTGTCAGACACTTCTAATACCAATCTGAGCCTTTCAGTGGCAAAAACAAGCACTTTTAGTGGACGTAACGTTACATTGACGCTGCTCACTTGCCCTCGCAGCTCGTTCTCCCTCAATACTGGATCAATTTTAAAAAAATGTTCTCCACCATTAAAAACATGGTTGAAAAATACTGAAGTTACCCGTTAACTGGTCAGGGTTAGAATCCATTCATTCTGTGACCAGCATCATGCTGACTGGGTTGAACAAGAAGTTGATAACACTGTGTAAAGACGAGTAAGACTCACTGTGGTTGACAGGGACCGTCCTGAGTGAAGCTGTAACCGTGACGATGAGCGGCCACAGGCAGGGTGAGTTCTGCTGCAGCCTCCTTTCCCAGCTCCCCCTCTAGTTGTTGGGCTTTGCTCCAGGCCTCCGCTACCGAGACCCGACACTTGTGGAAGCTCAGAGCCTCCACGGCAGCCGGGATCTCCAGGACGTGCCCCTCTCTCACCCAGCTCCCTCTGTCAGTCTCAACCCTCGACTCATCCGTCATCCCGTCTTTCACCACTGCGCCGACCGGCGACATCCTTCTGTGACCGTCACCTCCTTCTGGATGAACGAGCAGGGAGGAGTCCATGTACGACATGTTCTCAAAGAAGTCAGCTATTGCATCTAGACACTGGGAGACTGGGAGACTTTTTACGCGCTCCTCAGGAGTCAGTGGCTTCCTCCTCGCCGTCTCCGAAACTATACGCTCTTTGACTTCCTCCTTTGCCTTGGGAGCGCCCTGCGGCTTGCAGAGAGATAGAAAACCATCATCTGAGTCCGAGTCCGGTCCATCCTGGTCAGGTAGATGGTGCCTCTTCTTGTTCTTCCTCATTCTGTTGGACATTTTAACCGGACTGCCGTCGTCCGAGCAATCCGCTGACTCTGCCGCGTGCAGTAACGTGGCGTGGGATGGCAGCTCTTTTGTATTAATAGAAGGAGGGTCTTGTGATGCAGAAACAGATTGCTCTGGTTTGTAGGTAGAGATAGTCAACAGCGTGAGTGGTAGAGCTAAGAGTGTCTCCATGTTGGAATAGAGCAGGTCCACTCCTCGTCGCTTGCTGTTTGTCAGCAGCTCCCAGCACAACGTCTCCTCCACCGGACTCTGGCTCTGTTGACAACACACACCCGGTTAATCAAGTACATCAAGACACACACATTGTGATGACACTGAAGAACTCATAAGGAGGTTGGTGACATTATTTCAGACCTCACTTGTTCGTACTCTAAGCAGTGTATGTGGTAAATGAAGAGTTTACCCTGAGCAGCTCCCAGATGTCTTTCTCAGGTTCGACGTTGAGCAGACCCAGCATGCTCTGAGTGCAGCCGGTGTCACAGGGAGGGAGAGAGGACGGGACGGTCACTGCACACACAGACGTACCTGCTGCCTCCTCACCACCCTCTGGCTTTAGTTCAGCTTTTAAAGTGAATGGGGGGGGGGGGGAATAATTATTAAGTTAAAAGGTAATACTTTATTTGTATTGCACTTTTCTTAACACATTTACACAGAAGTGTATAATATTTTGAACTGTATTCTGGAAGCAACATAAAGCCACTGAAGGGATGAAACATGAATAACTTTCTCCAGGTTAATAGCAGACAGAAATGGATTGATTTTAAAAAATGCTTATTAGTTATTAACATCTACAAAACAATAAAAATAAAACAAAGAATCACTCAAAAGATTCTTAGAAATAAGTCATTCAGCATGAAAAAAGCATAAAAAAATGACTAATCAACTGAAGAAATCTTAGTCGACTAAGACCAAAACAACTAAGAGGGGGCAGCCCTACTCATCTCCTTACCATTTTTGCCAGTGTGCGTCAACGGCCTGGTAACGTCGTGGTTTCCTGCGCTGCGAGTCCAGAACTGCAGCTGCAGTAAACTCTGCCTGATGTCACATCCATTGAGTCTGAGCAGAGAGCTGATGTCCAACAGGTCCGTCCTCATGTCCTCTGACAGACACAACAGCTGCAGGAAGCTGCTCACATCCAGCTGTACCAGGGAGAGAAGGACAACGGGGAAAAAATGACTGATCTACTTTTGGATAACTGATCTCTCCCACTTGATTAGCATCACAAGATCAACCCATTCAGTCAATAAGATCTAACAGTGAAACACTCACCACTGAGGGCGTTTTGAAAAGGATCTCTTCAAAGTTGCCATCAAACATGGAGCTGAAAGCAGGATCTACAAAACATGCAAGGTTTGATTTAAAGAGCAGGACGTATAAATAAATCTGACCAAACTAGGGATGCACTTTATACCGATACCGGATCAGGTATTGGGCCGATACTGACTCAAATAGCTGGATCGGTTATCGGTGACAATGGGTCCAATCTATTCAATTTAGTTCTATGTTTAATAATAATAATAATAATAAAAAAAAAAAAAATCAGTTAATTTGAAAAGAAGTTGGTGGTGTATGATTTATTATTTTAATAACAAATAAAAATTCTGTTAATTTTGAAGATTTACCAAGTTGCTGTTGTACGATTTATTACTTTAATAATAAATAAAAATTAAATTTGTATTAATATAAAAAATTGTATTTATTTGTTATATTTTATTTAACAAAGTTAAGAAAACAATATTTAAGTCCAGCCTGATGTTGCCGTACATATAAAAGAATTAACCCAGTCACTTCCACACAGTGAGGCATACAGCTGATTAATTAAAACGGATCGGTACTCGGTATCGGACAATACCCAAAGCCCAGTTATCTGTATCGGTATCGGGACTTAAAATGTTGGAATCGGTGCATCTCTAGACCAAACTGTGAGACATTTGACCTCCTGCTACTCACCGCTGGTAGTGAGGATGACTGGCCTCTTCGTAGTGGTCATAAATGTCTTGATGGCAGCCAGAAACCCTGAGTCGTCCTCAAAAATAACATCCACCTCTTCAAACAGGATGAGCGAGGTGGCCGTCTTCTTGCTCTGGTCTTCATTGTTCTTCTCTTTAGCTGTTGGTGATTTGACTGCAGGGTCTTTCTGCTTATTGGCACACTCATTCGCTTTTACGACTTTCTTGGATGCAGCTATGTGAAGAGATGAGGGAGAGAAAAATACTTACTATTAAACTCCTAATAAAAACTTTTCATGATGGTTACCTCACCATATAAGTTGACCCTAGCAACAGTAACCAAGCGAGGAGATGCTTAGCGAAGGATGAATTGACACACTGAAGGCGACATTTACCTGTTTGTTCATTCTTCTTAGTGTTCGGTGTCTCCTTGGCGGCGGGTGGACCCATTTTGAAGAAGTTCGCTAAAGAGGTGGGAGCCAGGCCTCCTCCTCTTTTAGATCCTCTTGGGGACTGGGGATGTTTTCTGGGGGAGGAAACCACCCTACGAGGAGAGTTCACCTTTCCTGGAAGATGAACAAAAAAACGATCAGCAATCAATTTCCAACAGTTTGTGTGTTCATCTTGGAATATTCCTACTGTGTACAAAACCAACCACATACAGCAGCAACTCATTAGAAACATTGCTATCATGTTAGCCGTGTACGTACTGGGTGAGGATCCAGGCTTGAGAACGCCAGCGCTGCTGCTTGTGCCGTAGCTGTTGAAGTAGGTGGGTTTGTGGGCGTTGACCCCCTGACTGTCCACCTGGTGTGACTGAGTGGCTTCCTTCAGCTGGGACAGAATGAGACGGCCGCTCCGCTGAGATGAAGCATTCACCTCAAACACCTTGAGAGACCAGAGGGAAGTTAGGAAACGAAGACGCTAATTCCTACACAACAGTTATGTACCGTGAAGCTTTTGTACCTTGAAGCCGAGCTCCTGGGCACAAGCATAGACCGCAGCAGTCTTTCCTACTCCGGTAGGTCCTGTGATCAGCATCGTATTACACAACAGGTCCTCTCCATCCTGGGAGTCCTCTTCTCCGCAGTCCCAGTCTGAGTCTGGACACAAAGAGACATCATGCGGTCAACACAAACACACATCAAAGCCAACAGAAGTAGTTCTGAAGAGGAAAAAAAAGATCTCTAATCTCCCACCATTGCTGCCTTCCTCTTGTTTTTTGTCTTTCTGCTTTTTTCTCTCCTCTCGGTCTGTACGGAGTTTCCATTCCTTTAACCAGCTGTATAAGAAAAAAGAAACATGAAACATTTACCCTAACGTTCCCGATACAACGTCATCAGTGGTCCTAAGCTCATATTTTGTACATTTAAGTACTGGGCTGATACCAGAGGTGGGACCAAGTCATTGTTTTGCAAGTCACAAGTAAGTCTAAAGTTTTTGCACTCAAGTCCTAAACTTTGAGCATCGTGTCCTAAACAAGTCATGATGCGCTCTTCACTAAATGTAATGTCATTTTAACAACAGAGTAACTGAAGCCAACTGGCTCTCAGTAATGTAATGTTAGTTCTTCATGGTTCTCTCCTGCAACTTGATTGGATCTGAGGAGTTAAGTGTAAGATAATCAAATGCAAGTCTCAAAAATATCAAGGTGTCAAGTATTTTCAAGTCAAAAGGCTCAAGTCCAAGTGAAGTCACGAGCCAATGGTGTTAAAAATCCAAGTCGAGTTGCAAGTGTTTTTTTATTTTGTCAAGACAAGTCTAACATCATCAAATTTGTGACTCGAGTCTGACTCAAGTCCACACCTCTGGCTGATAGCATTTAAGAGATACGGTATGAAGCAAATACAGTGTTTTTATTATACGTAGTGCAGTGAAATTAAAGCCGTTTTAGTTCCTCACCTGTGCAGCCTCCTCACTGAGGCGGTGTTGCCTAGGATGTCGCTGGAGTGCTGGGGCTGATATTTGTCTGTCCATAACACGTCCTCCTTCCCCACATCTGCAGAACAAACCATTTGCTAGATTACTTATAAAAGCCAATGAAGCTTACAGACACCCACTGGATGATGATCAATTCAACAAACATGATAACAACAACGAGGATGCAATGATCTCTTACTAGCATACGTTTGAGGGGTCTTGTGGTCATGAAAAGTCGTCATGCCAGTTGGAAGGTGTGTTTTACTCTTGTAGGTGGATTTTAAGATAATTATATATTGTTGTGTTATAGTGACAGCAGCTGTATTTTTTAGGGCTATCCTGAATTATGGGCTCCCGTAGCAGTCAATGGCAAATATTCGAAGCTTCGGCCAGGGGAGCCTCAACCTGAAGCGCGCTCTCAGTGCTCCTCTGGTCACTGGCGGCACAGTCGTGACCAGAGAAATGCGCGAGTGTAGGTTTACCCCAAAGTCACGTTTGCGGGCCATCTCCCCCTAAATGGCGGTGTTTTGAGATCGATGTCTCCGCGCATTATTCAACTGCTCTCCGGCAGTGCCCGTGCCCGGAAAACTCAGACAAAAGCAACGATGGCGAGGGCTCTGGCTTTGCTCGTCTCCATGACATGACTCGGAAAGGACTCAGTCAGAGACGTGTCGGTTTAATTAAAGCCGTACATTTTTAAGGATTCTGCTATTCTACAGTAGGTGTTCTTTGAATTATTATTTGTTATTGAATAAAAAAACATTTTCCAAAAGCTTTGATATGTTTTATGCCAGTTTGTAATTCAGATGAGTAAAAAAAAAAACAATGAATATCCGAATCCCAAAATTTAAAATCGAATAGTCGAATATTCAGGTCTAGCCCTACTATTTTTAGTACTTTACTCCAAGTGCTAAACCTTTACTTCCTAAAGTTTGACTTCACTATCAGAGCCAATCAACTGTGGCTTTGATAATGACACATTTCCCATGAAAGCAAAGTTTAAAAAGCATGACTTATGATTTGTTGGACACAGCCAGGAGCTTCCTATTGTGTAGTTATGTCATTGCGTTGCTTACCATTGGCCGATTTGCCGTATTGATCCCAAAGTTCATAGAGAGAGTTATAATAAAAAATTGGGTGATTCAGACCGTAAAATGTGATACCTCACCTTTTTTTCCAGCGTTCTCTCCCAAAAGCAAGTCATCAATCACAACCACGGAGTCCTCTTCAGACGGGATGGGAGCAGGTTTGACTAAAGGCTGGTCTTTCTCCTCTGGCCTCGATCTCCGGGCTCGTCTCGTACGGCCTCCCCTTCTTGTTGGCTCAGGCTCGGGATCTTTTTCTTCTTCTGCACAGTTGCCCCGTTGCTTCTTCGCCACCTTCACCGTCATTTCCCCATCGTCATCCGTCCTCTTCCTCTTCCCTCCTACTGGTTCAGCTGGCAGTGTGGTGCTTGTGACAGCCTCTGGTTCTAGTAAGTAACATGCAATAGACGTTGAGAATAATGTCTCTTTTTTGACTGGTTTGATTGATTAAAATACTGACTAAATGTCCTAAATGTTTGTGATTTGAGGGCACATTGGATAAAAAGAAGTCAAGCTTAATAACGGCCTAAAATAAACGGTTACTGCAACCTGACGTTTTGTTTCAGAGTACGAGTACAATAACTGCTTGTCAGACCGACCTGAGGCGGCGCTCTGCTGCTGGTGCTCAGCGCGTCTCTTCAGGAAGCGAGTGATGAACATCTGAACAGGGAAGGGAGGGTTAGAGGTGCTGACCTCCTCCAGTAGAAGCCGGCTGACACTTTCAGAGATCTCAGGCCGAAAGCCAGAACCCTGCAAAAAGGAGAAAATACTATTATTAAATATTGTGTCTGCAAAATTGTGAGCAGATTATTTCCTGCGAATATTTTATCAGAGATGAGTTTTCCGTTTATATTTAGGAAATTCTCTGTCTTTTTTTATTTCAACAATCATACCTACTTAATAGGCTTTGACCCAAAGTCAGTGTTTTCTTCTTCCTGACGCTTGGTGATTGTTCTATCAGCTCTTTGGTTGTTTTAACTGTGTAGTTTTCTAATGAGAAAGGAGAGGGAAGGCTCTGTGTGCTCCTGCTTATATCTTAAATAATAATCCAAACTTTAAAAATAACAATTTAATTTATTTTTTTCAAAGAAATGAATGAAATGCTGAGACATACGTCAACAGTATATTTTTTAAAAAGGTTGTCTCACACCTCTAAAAATCAAGATGACCTCTTGACCCCCAGGTTGGGAACCATTGAACTAGACAAATGTCTTCCAAGATATCGATCCTGCTAAACATGAAACTAAATCATTACAATCACTTCAACATACCCGTTCACAAAAGGCTCTACGGGCCGGTTCTGTCTTCACACAAAGGGAGCCACTAACAGGTGGAGGTGAGCTGGATGTTTGGCACCAAACCTCTTTCAGATGACGCAGTAACGAAGACTCAGGCCACAGTAGACTCCAAAAAGGGCAATCTGTCAACACACGACAAAAACAAGTTTTACTTCTCTTGATTCATCACATTTGTTTTAAGCACCTGAAAACAAAGATGCTGTTTTTCAAAGAAAACTGATTAAAACTAATAATTATCATCTTCTTTTTCTGTCAGTGCTGTTTTGTGGTTTTAACAGTGCATGTTACTGGTGCTGTAAGTACTAGGGTAGTAATAATGTTTAGTACTGATATAGTTTGAGGGAATGCATTGGTAAAGGGTTGCTCTAGATTTGTATATTGGTTTGGAAGGGGTTTGTAGGGCACGGGTAAAAAGTAAAATGTTTTCTTCTGAATTGTAGTGGAATAAAAGTATTAATTTAGTTTCCACCACTGTCTAGTGAAGATGTGTATTTCTATGAAGGAACATCTTACCGTTTGATGGTTGGCTCATGTGAATAACTGGTTGAAAGGAGGAACAGGAGAGAGAGAAGGCCTCCTTGGTGGCAGCGGTCTTGGCGATCTGTTTCCTGAAGGTCTCCGGCAGGCCGCTCTTCAAGAACTCCCTGCGGGCCTTGAACTGCTCATCATCCTGGGAGTTTTCAGAGCTGCTGTCATCAAAGATGGAAATCACCCCCGACATCTTCCCCCCTTTGGAGCCTGTGAGACAGAAAATATACAGCACCATTAGATGAGATTTCAACAAAATGCTGAACAGTAAATGATGATTTAGAGAAGGGGAGAATCTACCTGGGACAGTCTTACTCTCTTTACCAACAGATGTGGCTTTTCCCAGAACTTCATTCAGACTGCGTAAAGGCTTCTGGGTTTTACTCTTTTCTGGTGCCGTCTGGTCCTCCTCCAGGCAGATGACAGAGTCCTGAAAAAATAAACCACATCATTTTTTACATTCAATACTTATTTTTTACTACTATACTATGAATTTTTTTTTTTTGACATACGATACTATGACTTTTTTCTTTTTTTTTTTTAATTTTTTTTGACATACTATACTATAATTTTTTTTTTTA
>CAKALU010063481.1:0-10472 GCA_916700995.1 Hozukius guyotensis | reverse complement strand
AAAAAATGTAAAAAAATAAAATAAAATCCGAAAAATGTCTAAAAAATGTAAAAAAAAAAAATAAAATCTGAAAAATGTCCAAAAAAATGCCTGAAAAAAAGTCTGAAAATTGTCAGAAAAAACGTCAGAAAAAATTCCGAAAAATGTAAAAAAAAAAAAATTCCGAAAAATGTCTAAGAAATGTAAAAAGTCATGTCCATGTTCAAAGGGGTCCCTTGACCTCTGACCTCCAGATCAGTGAATGTAAATGGGTTCTATGGGTACCCACGAGTCTCCCCTTTACAGACATGCCCACTTTATGATAATCACATGCAGTTTGGGGCAAGTCATAGTCAAGTCAGCACACTGACACACTGACAGCTGTTGTTGCCTGTTGGGCTGCAGTTTGCCATGTTATGATTGGAGCATATTGTTTTATGCTAAATGCAGTACCTGTGAGGGTTTCTGGATCAATATCTGTCATTGTTCTGTGTTGTTCATTGAATTACAATAATAAATATATACATGCATTTGGTAAAGCAGCAGATTTGTCCACTCCCATGTTGATAAGAGGATTAAATACTTGACTAATCTCCCTTTAAGGTACATTTTGAACAGATAAAAAATGTGAAAAAAGCCCTAGAATAAATATAAAGTGGGAATTTCAAAATAAAGGCGATCGATATTTTCACTTTGCATCGATGATATTGAATTGATCCAGATCGATGTATCGTTACACCCCACCTTATAATGGGTAAATGTAAAATGCCCAGATGAGTGGTTTGTTAAAGGTGAACGTTTTCCCACTGACCGTGAACACCCAGATCTTCTAGCTGCTTCTTCAGAACAGCCACCATGGAGCGAACGGAGCGGCAGCCGTCCAGGAGCTTCTTGTAGTTCGGCCGCACGCCACAGAGAAAAAGGTACCGCTTGAGCCTCACGACGGATTTGTCGTAATCCTGTTGGACGAATCCGAGGACAGAAGATATGACGTTTACCCCGACCCAACAGTTACCTGATAATATACACCGATCCATTTAGCTTTTCCTCCATTCATCTCGCACTGATGATGATCAAAGGAATTTAGATGCACCTTTACGAGATATGACGAGTCAGCACACCTACAGACGCACTTCACTGACACTTTACAAAGTCTCAGATGAAACAAATGAAGACTATAAATACTAAAGAGCGACTGTCAAATGTAGAGCTGCTACGATTAATCAATGAGTTGTCAAGTATTAAATCAATCGCCAACTATTTTGATAATCGATTAATCAGTTTGAGTAATTATTTTAAGAAAAAAGCTTCTTAAATGTGAATATTTTCTGGTTTCTTTCCTCCTCTATGACAGTAAACTGAATATCTTTGAGTTGTGGACAAAACAAGACATTTGAGGACGTCATCTTGGGCTTTAGGAAACACTGATCGACATCTTTCACCATTTTCTGACATTCTATAAACCAAACAACTAATCGATTAATCAAGAAAAATCAACAGATTGATCAACAATAATGCAACATTGATGAAGCTACTGAAGAAGGAAATTGTGTTTTCTAAATTACAATCACTACTGGGAAACTATGGGATATTAAATCTCTGTATCCCTATACAAGTGAACGGGGGGAGCTGCCGTTTTTCTGGATAAAAGCTTGATTCTTCTGATTCTGGGCTCACCTTCGGACCTTTGGCGCTCTTCTTCTCTTTTCGCTCCTCTTTTTTCCTCATTTTCTTCTCTTTATCATCTTGTGTTTTTTCTTTTACACTCTGCTGTTCATCCTCCAGCGAGGGGAGAGACGATGAATCAGAGTCTGGATCCTCATTTTCCTTTTCCACCGAGACTTTTTCTTCTGCATAACACAACGAAAAAAAAAAGTCATATAATAAAAACATGAAATGAATAAACATTTATTTAAGTATGGGATATCAAATATATAAAGTTTGTCACCTTTTCCACCGTCATCTGAGGAGTCATTGGCGTTGATTTTGTCGCTCTTTTCCGACTCGCTATCCGAGTCAGTTTCATCCTCTTCATCGCTCGGCGGCGTTTCCTTTCCTCGACTTGTACTGCTCTTTTTTATCTCTGTTTTTTTTGGACTCTCATCGCCGTCACTCTCGTCCCCTTTTTTCTCCTCATCTGTTGAGCCGTCACCGTTTATCAGTTGTTTACCGTTTCCGTTTGTCTTTCGCTGTGACTTGTTCACCTCTTCCTCTGCATCCTCAGATTCAGATTGGATTTGCTCTTCCTCCTCGCTCTGCTCACTTCCTGTTTTGTGGTCGTCTTTGTCCTCTGATTCTGTCATTAACCACACAAAAAAAAGATTTACAGGTTTACAGGTTTACAACGGTGCAACAAAACTCACTGAAAAACGAACAAACCTCACTGTGTGTAGGAGCTATTTATATCTTATTAGTGTTTACTTGTTTTACTACTAATAAGTAGCATTGTTTGATTTATTATTTTAGATATTTACTTTATTTAGATATGAGATTTCTTTTTCTAATTATTTGTTTAGTTTAATTATTTTCTTGTTTATTAGTTTAACTTCGGGCTGCACCGATACCGGATCAGATATCGGGCCGATACTGACTCAAATAGCTGGATCGGGTATCGGTGACAATGTTCTATTCTATGTTTATATACTGTATACATTATATACTGGAATTACAATTCCTGTTTAAATTTTGACCAATTTTTGCTGCATTAAAAACGTTTACACTTGAATCGTAATTCCTGTTAATTTCGAAGATTGTTTTTACCAAGTTGCTGGTTTACGATTTATTAATTTAATAATAATTAAAAATTAGGTTAATTTTGAAGATTTTTTACCAAGTTGCTGGTGTACGATTTATTATTTTAATAATAAATACAAATTCTGTTAATTTTGAAGATTTTTTTTTTACCAAGTTACTGGTGTACGATTTATTATTTTAATAATAAATAAAAAATCTCTTAATTTTTAAGATTTTTTTTATCAAGTTACTGGTGTACGATTTATTATTTTAATAATAAATTAAAATTCTGTTAATTTTTAAGATTTTTTTTACCAAGTTGCTGGCGCACGATTTATTATTTTAATAATGCCAACAGTTTACCCGCATTTGACGGGTGCTAATTTCAGACCCTGGGACCAGGACATTTTTCATTTGAGTAACTGCAAAGTAGAACATGCTGTAAATGATTAAAACTACAGGCATCTAAATGCATAAAAAACAAAAGAGTTACCTGATGATGAGCTTAACTGACGACGGGATTTCTTTGCTGTAGATTCATCATCATCGTCTCTCCCACTTATCACCTCATCATTTTCCTTTTCTCTCTTCCTTTTGTTTCGGGGCTTCGTGGTCTCCGACTCACTTCCATCTCCATCATTGTCCTAGCAGGAAAAATGATGACAGTAATAACTACAGTGCTGTACCTGATTTTTGAACCCCTACAAAATCTAAAACACTCAAAGAAACACGCACAATCTGTGTAGGAAGAATTCAGATACCTGCATTTTCATCAGTTCCTCTTCAACCACCCGTTTCATGATATTTTTGGCCTCTGGACTTAATGATTCACATCGCACATGTGCCAGATACCGCTTTTTTAAGATGCCTAAGGTCAGTGTGCTGGAATAAGACATCAGAGAGATTACATCATTGTGTGTGAGGGAGGACGTCATTTACAGTAACTGACATAATTAACTTTGGGAGAAATACATCTGAAAATGATCAAATTTAACAGACCCACATTATACTGAATAACTGATAGAAACATCATCTGTAAAGCAGATGAAGACTATAAATACTTAAGAGCGACTGTCAAATGTAGAGCTGCAACGATTAATAGATTAGTTGTCAACTATTAAATTAATCGCCAGCTATTTTGATAAAATTACGACTATTTTTCTCGTAGTTATAAATTTATTCTCATTAAAGTATGACTTTATTCTCGTAATATTACGACTTTTTTTCTTGAAATAGCATGACTTTATTCTCATTAAATTATGACTTTATTCTCATAATATGACTATTTTTCTTGAAATAGTATGACTTTTTTCTCATTAAATTATGACTTTATTCTCTTAATATTACAACTTATTTTTTCTGGTAAAGTTTTTACTTTATTCTCATAATATTACGACTTTTTATTCTTGAAAGAGTATGACTTTAATCTCATTAAATTAAGACTTTTTTCTTGAAATAGTATGACTTTATTCTCATTAAATTAAGACTTTTTTCTCGTAATATGACTTTTTTCTCGTAATATATATTACGACTTTTTTTTCTTGAATTAGTATGACTTTTTCCTCTTAAAATTCTGACTTTATACTCGTAATATTACGACTTTAGTCTCTTTAAAGTTATGAGGCTGATATGAGCTTTGTGTTGAGATAATAAACCAGAACAGTGTCAGACTGCATCAGGTGTGTATTGAGATAATAAACCAGAACAGTGTCAGACTGCATCAGGTGTGTGTTGAGATAATAAACCAGAACAGTGTCAGACTGCATCAGGTGTGTGTTGAGGTAATAAACCAGAACAGTGTCAGACTGCATCAGGTGTGTGTTGAGATAATAAACCAGAACAGTGTCAGACTGCATCAGGTGTGTGTTGAGGTAATAAACCAGAACAGTGTCAGACTGCATCAGGTGTGTGTTGAGATAATAAACCAGAACAGTGTCAGACTGCATCAGGTGTGTGTTGAGGTAACTTGATGGAACATGTTTCAGTTCAACCTGCAGCTGGTCTGAGTAGTTTAATGACCCTCTAACGGCAGTGTGTGTGTACTATTTAATATATAGTATATAGTCTAGTATTACTGATGTTAACTTGTTTTATATAGTCTAGTATTACTGATGTTAACTTGTTTAATATAGTCTAGTATTACTGATATTAACTGTGTTAGTCCACCATGTACACTAAAGTTAACGACATTAACCCTTAACAACCGTAAAGCCTTCAGCTCTGTGTACCTGGTACTAACAGCTGTATCTGTACCTGAGGTCCGGCTCATCGCGGAGTTCACCGAACACGAAGCTGCGGATTCCCGCCGTCTCCTCCTCAGATACCATCTCTATTATTCTGCTTCTTTTTTATGTTTTGGCGGCGGAAAGACCCCGGAAGTGACTGGAAGTGACGTCAGACCCAGACCAGCCCTTTCAAAATACAACGTAATAAAACCTGGAACAACTTTATTTTTTTTTCGTAAATTAAACTGAATTACTTGATCTATTTTACATTTTTTATGTATAAAAATATTATAATATATGTTTATTTATTCATAGACGTTTTTCTAAAGGATTATCAATGTTTACTCTTTTCCTTCATGATTTAATGTATTTCATAAACTCTCAAATTCTATAAAAACAAAAAGCATTTACACAGTTAAATATTACATTTTCTGAAACGATTTAGACTTTAATCTGCCTTTATTTTGGTGTATTTATTTTAAGTGTAATCATTTATTTATTCACAAATGTTTTTCTAAAGGATTATCTATATTTACTCTTTTCCTTCATGATTTAATGCATTTCATAAATTTTCAAATTCTATAAAAACAAAGAGCATTAACACAATTAAATATTACATTTTCTGAAAAAATACGGAATTTAACCTGTCTTTATTGCAATGCATTTATGTGTATTTATTTAATGTGTGATCATTTATTTAATCACAAACATTTTACTCTTTTCCTTCGCAATTTAATGTATTTCATAAACTCTCAAATTCTATAAAAACAGTTAAATGTTGCATTTTCTGAAAAGATTTAGACTTTAATCTGCCTTTATTGTTGTATATTTATTTTATGTGTAATCATTTATTTATTCACAAATGTTTTTTGAAAGAATTATCTATATTTACTCTTTTCCTTCATGATTTAATGTATTTCATAATCTCGCACATTTTATAAAAACAAAACGCATTAACACAATTAAATATTGCATTTTCTAAAAAAAAAAAAAAATAGAATTCAACCTGTATTTATTGCATTACATTTATTTAATGTGTGATCATTTATTTATTTATTCACAAACATTTTTCTAAAGGATTATCTATATTTACTCTTTTTCTGCATGATTTATTGTATTTCATAATCTCGCAAATTCTATAAAAACAAAGAGCATTAACACAATTAAATATTACATTTCCTAAAAAATGTTTTTATTTAACCTGTCTTTATTGCATTGTATTTATTAAATGTGTGATCATTTATTTATTCACAAACATTTTTCTGAAGGATTATCTATATTTACTATTTTCCTTCATGATTTAATGTATTTCATAAACTCTCAAATTTGATAAAAACAAAGCATTAACAGTTAAATATTTTTTATTTATTTTTTTAACTTAAATTTTTATAAAAAACAAAGAGCATATAAATATTACATGTTCTAAAAAGATGTAATTCAATTAAATTAATAATTGAATTTAATCTGCCTTCATTTTATTATATTTATGTGTATTTATTATAGTGCAGTTGTAAATAGTTAAAATCTTGACTTAGGTTTTGTTCCATATAATAAGGTACAGTAATGTTGAATAATTACTGTCCTATAATTAACAGCCTGAATGAATGAATGAAATGTTTTGGAGCATCATGTAAGCATGCAAATCTATTTCTTTATCATACTTTAGGAAAAAAGGGAAAAATAAAACCAAGAAGCTCAAGTCGGATTTCACAAGTAATTTATTCAGAACATTTCCATGACCACTATTGGACGGAAGTCATATTAGTGCATATTTTAAGGTATTCCAAGGTGATTTTTATTAAGGGTCTGAGATACATATTGTTCCCATTCAATGTTGTTTTTTTCCAGTATTTAGAGTGATTAGGTTTACACAAAACACTGGTAAATATCAGAAAGAAAATGTGTATCCTCTCCCTGAGGGAAATAAAAATAAAACCCAGTATTAATTGCCTTTGTCATCACTGTACGGCCAATTACTGTGAGCGAATTTCAGTGGTTTGGTATAAGACATAAAGCGAAAGTGAGAGATCATGGCTCAGAATAAAATATCAAAGAAATGGGCACGGTTCCTCTTGAAACATTAAACTGAAATGTAAGTTCACTATTTAGTCATTTACAGGCGTAAATTTCTGCTGTGTGCTATGGAGTGCATCGTATCATTCCAAAAAATTAAAACTCACTTGAGCACTAGTTTACACAAAAGATTGCATACAATACAAAAAAGTTAAATACCAAACAATAAATTAGGTTCATAAATTAATAAAAACATCTTGAAAGCAACAGCAGTAATAATTTAAATAAAGAAAATTGAGCTGCGCAAACGATCTCATTCATAAACAACCTCCCTAACAATGGCTACTCAGTTTTTATTCCAGTGTTAACATATCTAGGCTAAACGTGACCATCCTCTGTTCATCACTGTCAGGCAGCGCGTCAGTCCAACGTATGAAAAAGGCAACAGATGTTTCACCACCTGAATAAACAGACTGTTTCCTAGAAGTCAAACACAGAGGAGGGTGCCAGTGCATATCATTAACACCCACATTAAAAAGGTGGGAGTCGGGTTTTTAGGCCCGTTCAGTAACGTGCAGGAGGTTTCTTAACATTTGCCAGTTTCATGTCCCAGGTCATTTTACACATTTCCTATTTAAATAATGTACACAATTTCTTGTAAACAGAAGCATTTTTCACGTCCAAACGACTTCAGTTACAGATCAGTCATCGACTCCTACATTTCTGTGCAGTGACGCCTAAAAGACATTTGATTAAATAACTACCTACCGATCTATTGCTACGATCAACGACGTCTCTTTCATTCTAGCATCCGAGAAAAAAACTGAACACAAACACTCTCTCCCCGTGCCTCGTGTTTTCACATTATTAGTCCTTATACACAGTTTGCTGACCGGGCCCTCTTTCGTCATGCATTATATGCCTCCTCACGTGGATCCGTCGTACTCGCCTGTCGCCTCCCGTAGCGCCCTCTTCCTCGCCTCCCAGTGACGAGCCGGAGCCTCTGGAGTCTAAAAGGTGTAAGCCTCCTGGACCGGTTCCTCTGCCGTTCTCGTAAATGAGGATGTTGAGGGTTTCTTCAAAGATTCGAGCCTCGGGAAACTCAACCTAACAAACAGTTCACAGTTCAGACTTGGTATTTTTTGGTGTTCTATAATTAATATAATACATATCCCACCCTAGTCAAAGCAGTAACATTAAAACTTTTACTATAATACTTGAAACAAATTGATTAACCATAACAAAGGATCAACAGCTTAAAAGGGACAGTGTGTAGGATTTAACGGCATCTAGTGGTGTGGTTGCAGATTGCAACCAACTGAGTACTCCTTCGCTCACTCCTCCCTTTCCAAGACTGCGGTAACGTGAGACGCTGAGTGCAAAACTGTGGTAACGCCACACTTCAATGGTGACTCAGTGACGATGTAGCTCGCCACGCTTTGTTGCTGTTGTCGCTGGTAGTGTGAACACAGCTTTAGTTAGCTATCTTTAGAGGTGCTTCCCATCTTTGTGCTAAAATGTCAGACTATTGCTTTGAGGACTTTAAGGGTGTGCACACCGTGCCATGCTTACTTTGGTCTGCTTCTTCTCCGTGGCGTAGACGATGGAAGTGCAGCATACTTCAGCGATCTTGCGACCTTCACCGTAGAAAGACCAACAGCAGATCTCATCCCCGAGCACGTCTTTGACAAACAGGACGCGGCCGTTAAATCGCAGCACCAGTTTGTCGAACAGTTCAATGTTCTTCAGCAGGTTATCATCAGAGTTGCTGATCACAGGGGAGAGACAAAGAGCGAGTCAGTATCAACTCAGATTAATAAACACTTTACACTCAGAAATCCAAAAAGTGAAGGTCAAGTGAAGGTCAAGTGAAGGTCAAGTGAACACATGAAACACTGATAGTTTGTTATTGCAGCATCTTGTCAACTTGTTGTTCATGCTCTCTGTAGGACACATGCACACTCAGCCTTATCTTACTTTACCTGGTGTAAGAGTATTTGTTGTTTCCTCTGTTGTTCTGCAGTTTGACGACCGGCTGCAGAGACAAGAAACAAAGAAATCCAGTTAATCCTGTAGACTATAAATGGAACAATTATTATAATTAGAATAACACAGCAGACAACCATTTTCACGGCTCACTATTCTAAACCTCTTCAAACCATCTATTATTTGATTTTAAATTCTGTACAGAGAAACAGGAGAGCGCCGGACGATCAGGGTTTCACAGCTGCTAATCTGATTAACACTTCAGTCAGAGATGAAATTAAATTTACCTTTCTACAAGTAGCAATCATCTTCTGTTCTTCTTTGGCTGACGTGATCATGGGGATGCGACACACAGTTTCAAAGACATCCTTTTGTTTCTGAAGGTAAATTAATAAAGTGCATTAAAATACATCTGCAACACTTGTTTGTAAGAATGAATTAACCCTCTAAGACCCCTTTGAAAATGGCCATGACAGTTTTTCCTTGCTAAAATTTAGCCCAAATTTGGAGCGTTATTTACCCTCGTTCCCGACATGGTTTGGTACCAAAGTCATTCGGGATCGAGGGTTAATCAATTAACTGGATAAAAGCTAATAATGTAATAATTCTAATGTCAGAAATAATGTGAAACACCCATCATAAAACACCAGGGTCCGAAGTAATGTTTAGGCTGACAAATAGCTATTTACCTGCATGGCACTGAGGCAGTGCTGGACGAGTCCCTGGACCCGATAGTACTGGGCCTCCTTCAGAACTTCATCCAGTTCTTTGTGGTCCTCTGGAAGCGGTACCGAGCCATCTCGCAGGAAGTTCAAAACCAGTCCAAAATGTCGGCCACACCTATCCAAAACGACCCAACCTGAGCCAGCAGGAAAAAAAGATTTTGAGTCATTTGCATTCTTCAGTAATGGGCCAGTGTGCACCCAGTGATTTAATGTGGAAACAGCTAGCAAAGACACACCTTTCCCATACAAACGGTTCTATAGGCCACACCAGGACCACACTAGATAGTGTCGGTAATAACCTTCGCCTGACTAACAAATTAGTGGTGTTTTCTATATAATTTATAAAGGACATGTAATGTTTTATACTTCTGGTGAATATAATCCATCAATCTTATTTCCATAGATGTATTTTGTAGATACAGTTCCCTTTGTTAACACCTTATTTTGAAAAGCGGACGTAGTCCCACGTGTCTACTTCCTCTAACTTCTCCAAGGTGGTCTCTAGCTCTCCCGTCAGCTCCGTTCTCTTTATCCATCCATGGTCAGCTCCATCGGGGCCGTTTCAATGCAGAGAACATAAATGTCAGTATCTGGGTGCTCTACAGTCGTAGCGTCGGCCCATTTGACCACGGAGACGAGAGCGACGGCCGGCTCGACCGCACGTTACCACCATACGATAACGTTTCCTGTCTGTGACAGAGTTAGCATGAAGCTTTAGCTCTGCTCTGTCTAGCTCTGCTTTTCCTGTCAATGTGTGAAACCCAAAGTGTTTCCATCCTTTACTGGATGTGTAGTGTTTACCACGCTGGAT
>CAKALU010063480.1:9986-25881 GCA_916700995.1 Hozukius guyotensis | reverse complement strand
CATCCTCCTCCTGCTCCTCCTCCTTCTCCTCCTCATCCTCCTCCTGCTCCTCCTCATCCTCCTCCTCCTCCTCCTCATCCTCCTCCTGCTCCTCCTCCTCCTCCTCCTTGGTCTAATGTCCTGGTGTATGTCGTACAGCAGGTGAACAAACAGAGAAAGATACCATCAGTAATGTTTGTCTGCTTGTCCATTATTGTCCATTATTGTCCATTATTGTCCATTTTACCTAAAGATGTGGGTCAACCTCACACTAATTACAACAGAAAGAAACTCAATGGATTTTGTATCCTCAATATGTTCTGAATGAGAGAACAAAAGTCCTAATAGAAGGAATTGTATGAAGGGAAAGTTTTGAAAATCTCCTAAATATGATTTATATTAACATATATAATATTTATTTATTATTATTTATCTATATTTTTAGCCGTATTTCAATAAGTTTCATTGCAGATGAAGATTTTCCATACAAAACATATTGTTATTTTATCAGTTTATAGGTTAAACTATCCTACGGTGACCAGACGTCCCAGTTCTTCCGGGACTGTCCCAGTTCTTCCGGGACAGTCCCAGTTTCAAGCTGACGTGTACCGAGTCCCGACAATAAAACACTCAAGTGTCCCGGTTTTCAACAGTCACTAACAAATTGTCCTGGTTTTCACCACAATTAAAATAATAATATCATACTTACATAGATGTTTATCATGTCCCACTCATTCATTAATTCGTGCGCATGAGATCAGAGAGGCAGCACAGCGCACCGCTACAGACTCTATAGAGAGTGATGCTGTCAAGCCACAATTACGCACAGACACAACAGATATCCGCTGGTTACATTTAGTGTAGTTTTGAACCACTTGACCCTCCGTGCTTATGTGCACATCAAACGTGTCGTTTTGATTCATTATTCTACACAGTTCCTTCTGAGCATCAACAAGCATTTAGCTCCTCTTATAGCTCCCTCAGGACCGGCCGTTCTGTCAGTCTTTCACCCGTATAGTGTCTCCATCCTGGACAAAATGTCCTCTGAGCTCCACATTTTAATTATAACAGCCTACAGGTAGATGTGTGGCTGTGGCGAGCAACGTGATGTGATAGAGATTGTTCAGGTTCAGAACTAAAGTTGGAAAAAAATTCCATAGTCCCAGGCAACAACAAGTTGTCTGAGGAAAACTCTCTACAGGACTCCCAGACCGTTGGTGTGTCATGAGGGGGACAGCCCTGTGATTAAAGGGGGTGAAAGTAGTGAGTGTGATCACCAAGTTAGCCATCCTGATGAAAACGCCTATGGTGCGTGCATATTAGCGCGTGCACGTGCGGGCATGAACATTCATGTGCGTGAACGTGCAGTACACATAAGGGTCCCGGTTTGGGGGTTTGAAAATATGGTCACTCTACCCACATCATCAGCCTGACCGTGACACTGGTCTGAGTATTTGATGGTATAATGTGAAGAGTGAACGAGGAAAATACCTTTTGACAAAATCTGTAAGTTTCATACTTATTTCTTAGCTACCAGGGTTGCACCAGGGTTGCACCAGGGTTGCACCAGGGTTGCACCAGGGTCTACAGCCCTGTTCCTTACAGCAGAGCTGTACTAAAAGGCATGACATGTTGTTATTTTCAGTCTTCTGTTTAGGTTGACCTCTGTTCTATTTATTAAGATGGCTATCACATCTGGCTCAGCTGTCACATGGATGACAGAGGGTTTATTTCCAGCAGTGACCTGAGGATTAGCCAGCAGTGTGTCATCCTCCCGTTTATCTGCACAAAATGCACAAATGCTTGGAAGTGATTAAACAGATAATAAATATTTGTCCTGTATTCTCTGTGGAACTTCTGACCCATTTTGTCCACCATAAATACTTCAGTCAGCCCAGAATGTCTGGGCCCAACGGCTGCAGTGAGCTGGTACTGAAACACATCTTGGGATTAGTGAATGGGTCAAAGTATTGTTTTAATCTGGTTTTGGCTCTCTGTCCCTGACTGGTGCAGGAAAGACAGATGGCTGAGTTTAGAGTGAAATCTGAGGGTGGAGGGGGACCCCCCCACACACACACACACATTATATAGTCATGTCACTGATCCCTCACATCTACAGTAGGAGGGGAAAAGCCCTCCTGCTGGGAAAATAGCTGCACTGTTAAGAGCAGTCGAGGGGAAGCTGCCGTTTGTATCTCTGTTACTGTGTCCTCAGTCTTTCTGCAGTCACATTCAGTCATTTTAGTTTTTAGTATCGGGGTATAACCAGTGTCCCCTTAAAGCCAAGGGGACACATAGATGAAAAAATCCACCGGCCAAGCTGATTTTTCACATATCCATTTGTTTCACTACATTTCAAAGAAGGTATTATGTTGAATACAAACTTATAGAAGAGACCAGAGCAAAGTCATTTAAATATATTGATCAATGGTTAATCAATTCAAGCCTAAATACTAGGCGTGGGTGGTATCTATTTTTCCATACCCTCCTGACATTTCACCGGCTGCTATTTGATGGTATTTGTGCAAATCCATATTTCATATCTTCAATTTAATATTTATTTCCATATGTAGTTCCACTTTCAACTACACTTGTTGCATGTTCCCCACATGTAAGGAACATTTGTTGTTTCTGTAATGTCACCCAGTCTTGAGAAATGCACAGTAAGAATATGAACATATGTCTCAAATATTATAGCTCCACTATTATTTGAGATAAATGAGTCAAAATGCTTGTTAATTAAGTTGAGATATGCTAACCAGCCAGAGGGGCTTGTTTGTGTTCAAATAAGTTTTAGTCCGTTCACCCCTGAACAGGAATGTTTTATTTCATGAAAGTGTATTAATTGTATAATTTTTTAGGATGTTTACTAGTCTTTGTTTTAGGTGAGAACCCCCACCTGTGCTGTACAACACTCCCTGCTCTGTGACCATATAATCACCTGTTACAGCTGAGTATATCAGCTGTTTGATCAGTTCTTCTCTGCTGTAGTTCATAGTAATTGGTCATACAGTAGTTCATAGTAATTGGTCATACAGTAGTTCATAGTAATTGGTCATACAGTAGTTCATAGTAATTGGTCATACAGTAGTTCATAGTAATTGGTCATACAGTAGCTCATAGTAATTGGTCATACAGTAGTTCATAGTAATTGGTCATACAGTAGTTCATAGTAATTGGTCATACAGTAGTTCATAGTAATTGGTCATACAGTAGCTCATAGTAATTGGTCATACAGTGGCTCATAGTAATTGGTCATACAGTAGCTCATAGTAATTGGTCGTACAGTAGTTCATAGTAATTGGTCGTACAGTAGCTCATAGTAATTGGTCGTACAGTAGCTCATAGTAATTGATCGTACAGTAGTTCATAGTAATTGGTCATACAGTAGCTCATAGTAATTGGTCATACAGTAGCTCATAGTAATTGGTCATACAGTAGCTCATAGTAATTGGTCATACAGTAGCTCATGGTAATTGGTCATACAGTAGCTCATGGTAATTGGTCATACAGTAGCTCATGGTAATTGGTCATACAGTAGCTCATGGTAATTGGTCATACAGTAGCTCATGGTAATTGGTCATACAGTAGCTCATAGTAATTGGTCATACAGTAGCTCATGGTAATTGGTCATACAGTAGCTCATAGTAATTGGTCATACAGTAGCTCATAGTAATGTAGAGTGAAGTCCTGAATAATAATAGAAAATATAATATTTGCAACCTGGTTAATGAAATAATAATAAAGGTCAGTTTTGGTAGAGGCAGGTGGTTCATAAATCTGAGTTCAGTTCCTTGTATAGGTGCCTCCAGATGTTCCTCCTGATGTGTTTTGTGTGTGGATATGAGCGTAGTGTTTAACAGCACACAATGTGTTCTCCATGTGTGTGACAGACTGATATCCAAACCTGACAGGAACTTCAGTCCTTTCTGCTATTTTCCTTCAGGTCATCTCATCTTTGCTCATGTCTGTGTATATTCATGAGTTCTATATATTCATACAGCTCAGGATGATAACACATTTTTTGCTCAGTTTGAAATATTTTCAGCTTGAGTGGACAAGTCTTCGCCTGATTTCATGGCACCGAGAGAGAGTCCATTCTGTGCATCTTCCTTTGACTACGTATGCATTTGCACCGCCATTAGTTTTTGCTTTACATTCATTCTGATCACAACTGAAACTGATGGTTATTTTTTTATTATCAATAATAGATTATCCTTTAGTCTATAAACTGATGAATGATAAGAATTCCCCCAGAGCCCAAGGTCACTAGCTTTGTCCAACCAACTCAAAAATATCACATTTAAGAAGATGTCAAATGTCAAAGAAGCAGCAAATCCTCACATTGACAGGGTGAATCCTACAGAGTAGCTTTTATTTCCCACCGTAAAAGAAATAAAAGCTTTGTTGTGAAGTTATTGTAAAAAATGGTTTTGCTTCATATATAAGAAGCCCGGTCGCAACAAACGGCGTGTGAATGGCACGGCCATTTCTAAGTCATTTTGCGTGCAGTAACAACGCTGTTCTTGCTTTTGGCGTGTCATGTCACACCACGTAGTCTGCACTGACTGCAATGTAAACTAGGGATGTTAATAATTAACCGTTTAACCGTTAACCGACATTAAGCATTTTAACCGATTAACGCTATCGGTTTAACGGTTAAAATAAATATTAATAATTAATTAAAAAGCTGAGCGGCTCATCTTTTTAAGGACAAAAGCTGGTCCACCTTAACAGCCCACCTTAAGAGGCAGAGCCGGAGTTACAGATACAGGAAGTTGGCTCCGGTCTCTCGAGCGGTTCAGAGCGGAGGAGTTGTAGCATTATTATTTATTATTTATTATTTATTATTTGTTATTTGTTATTTGTTATTTGTTATTTGTTATTTATTGACCGACAAATAAAGTGTACACACACTGCTACGTTCACAGCTATAACGCCACCAACAACCTCACACTCACCACCAACACACACACACGGTCTGTCGGACACTCGTTGACAGACTGTATGTGTGTGTTGCGGCGGCGAGCACGAAGCCACCGGCAATGCTACAGCTGCTAATGTAACACAAATACGCACACTGTTTATCGGACAGTCGCTATCGTTAATCCGGGCAGACACACAGCTGACAACCTGCTAAGCTAAACTAAATGTGCGGTGGAGACTTTACTGGGAAAGTGGGTGCATGTCCGCGACACTACACGCAGCATCGTAGCTGCTAAGTTAACTATCCTGACGGTGAACTGGAGATTCCGTTGTCTGTTGTGCTCATACACTGCAGCTGATGCGAGGCACAAATCTTGTCGGTTAACGGTTAATAATCGGTTAACGAGGGCCGGTTATTGGTTAAGAATTTTTTTCAAAATGAGCATCCCTAATTGTTTCCCAAAGTGTTGTTGAGTTATTTTGAAGTTATGTTAGTGACGTTTGTGACTTGCTTTCTGTACTTATGTTGCATTGTTAACGTACGCATTTTACTCAGTTTACATATTTATTCTAAGCCCAACCATGATGCTTTTCTAAAACTAACTAAATGGTTTTGCTTCCTAAACATAACCATGACCGTTTCACGGTAACAACGTGGCGTTAAATGACACACGAAAAGCCTAAAATGCGTTATCATGCAGAATGTCCTTAAAATGTCGCACTATCAGGTTGATATAAGATATGAGATGTGCTGTAGTGGCTGGATCAGTGAGGATACAGTACAGTTGATTTGTGTGTTAAAAGCTCATGCAAAGCACCGGGGGACTGTAAAGTAACGCAGGCGTACTTCACGGTGCTGTGAGTGCTCATACAAACGGAGGGAGGAGATGACCCACATAATAGAGGATGTACTGCAGGCAGAACGCTGAAGTTAATTTAGTGCATGCCCTGCTTCATTACACAAAGGTAATACAGATTGAATTCTGAATGTTTCGTCACAGTGCAGTGGATGTTAGATCTGTAGGCTGTGACCTCCTTCTACACTGCTGTTGCTTGGTGTCTGAGAGCATGTAATGACCCCCTCCAGGGGAATAGTTACATTTCTATAAGCATGAACTGTGTTTGAAGTATGAAGAGCGCTTCGTTTTTCATGATTAGTGAAAACATATGATGTAATGTGAGAAGCTCAGTAGTTACAAGTCTTAAAGCATTATTTGAGTGTTATTTTTCTGCTCTAAGCTAAGTTTTTTTTAGCACAGAATAGGACATTTTATTTATTACTGGTTACTTGTCAAAGTGGGTGGTAGAGTAGACAAAGTCCCCTAGCCTCCCTTCAGCTAATCATCTGTAAACTGTAATTGAAAACCTATTATCAGATTTGTGGGGGGGGAGTAACTAATGGAAAGCAGAAAAAATGCGACAACATTCCTTTCCTGACATGTTGGTTAAAGGACGTTGGTTCACTTTTCAAGGTATTTGGGGGTCAGTGAATGGGTCCCATTACTTCCTTGTTCAGATCTGAAATCTTCACACCCACTAGAACTTGAATGAAACCTTTCTGGTGGGGGCTTTGGATGGGCTGATGGTGGATATGTTGACAGGCGGGCACTAGTAGTTACATTCCTGGCATGCTTCAGACTGGATATCAGCTGCAGGTCTTAAAGGTCTCCAACGTCTTAAAGGATGCACAGTTGCCTTCTCATTTATCAGTCATGGTGACGGTGTTGACAGCTACCAAGTGACACTAACTTCAGTGCTGCCTTGTGAGCATGAAGAAGAAAACACTGACTCAGCATTACTCATCAGATAAACACTGTTTTGAAGGGTGTAATGCAGGCCTGTCATAGTGTTGTGGTAATGTGATTTAGCTGGTAGACTTCACCTCACCAAAGAGTCTGCTTGTGTTGCTGTGCCCTCATTACATAATGTGTAATAATGTTAACAGACAATTAGTTGTTCCACAGTGGAAACCACTCATAGTGATCACGTCTGTCAGGGTCAAATTGACCTCTTTAAGTGTATGATCATTTCTCATGCAGATTACCATCTAATTGACATTTGTATATTTATTACATGAATAGAAAGTAATGAAACGGACCACTTGCTTGCTGCTAGTTCTCCTGCCTTTTCCCTCACCGAGGGGTGAGGCGTTGCCGTTTTTGGCCGGCTCTGTACCAGTGGAGCGGGCAGCACACAAAGAACGGCCTCCCTTTGCCGGGGCTCCTCATTCGCTCGCTCACCCGGTGAGCAGCATGCAGGGAGGTGGGCATCGTTCGTCTGTGCTGCGGTGCCGGCTGAGGATCGGCAGAGTTTCACTTTGGGGGCATTATCAATCCACTCGAGGACTGCTTCAACCACAGGTGCTTTCCTTGTGCACATTAATTTTTCATTCAGAGAAAATGACTTTCTTTTACCCGTCATGATGCACACAGCACAGAGCCTCCTGCCTGATAAATATATGATATTATATACTGTATAATTACATTTAAGGTCTATCACGTTAGAATTTGTGGGGCTGGATGCATTCCCATGAGGTCAGACTTGAGCGGATGAAATGCCCCCTCCAGGGGATAAAATGACAAATAAAATAAAAACTGTTCCAATTAAGTTCCGGTTAAACTGGTGTCTTTACTCTTTACACACCACAGATGGTCTGTTAGAGGAGATGCCACTCTGCATCGTTTCGACATTTACAAGTTTGGGAGGATTGCATCATTTTAGTGTTCAAAAAGACCACCAGGGAGTCTGTCTGTCCATACACAACGTAGAGACAACTGAGCAGCTGCTAGTCCTGTCAGTCTGTGATCATTTAACATGATGTGAAGACTGAGAGCTGTCAATAGGATCAATAGTAGATGATACAGATCTGATATCTTCAGCTTCAACATCACTTTGTCATTTTTACCATAAGTAGAAAATGTAAATAGGCTCCCTCTTTTGAATGTAATGTTTATTTTGGTGAATGATAGGATGAAGTCATTTGAAGTATCCCAGTAATGGAGCTGATTAGAGCTGACTGCTTTTCTAGATACAGATGAACTTCTACGAAGGACTTCCAAGTAAAGTACTAATGAAATATTTTTCAACGGTAGGTAACCCTCGGTGAAAGACAGAGTTGTATTTCTTGATCACCCCATTCTTCAGGAATAAAATTAATAAATTAATGTCCAATAACAATTATCCTATTTTAATATAACACTCAACATAGGGCTGTACAATTAATCGAATATTATATATCGCGTTCATGATTTTGGCTTCCCACAATTAATTAAACATTATCAGCTGCAATATTGACGTTTAAAATGTGCATTCTGCTCATAGAAAAGTTTGCTGCAGATCAAATCAAGCGCTTCCTAAACTAACAGCCACCAGCCGCTGATCCAGATGTTTGATATTATCTGTAAAACCAATGTGTTTTTGATTAAATTGAGAGCATAAAATTGTTTATCTAATCTCTAATCTCTATAATTTTGCTCTCAAAGTGTACCAGATTGAAGCATTTAACTTTAAAATGTAGCTAACTAAAGGGGTAGAGTGAATATTCCTGTATTTTCTCATATTGGAATATATTTTAGCAGAAAAGAAATATTGCAATGTCAGTTTTTTCCAACATTGTGCAGCCCTAAATACACATTAGCAAGAATGTAGCTTAGCATGGAAGTGAAAACAATGTTTTGTTTATTTTAAAATTACATTTATACTACTGTGATTATCATTTATACTACTGTTTTTTCAGTAGTATAAAAGTACTATTCAGGCCCAGGTGAGCCTGGCTCAAACACTGTATACAGTATAAAACAAATATAACATACAACTCTACTACTAATATACATTTTATTTCTACCATACATCAGAAACAAAGCTTTCCTTCTCCCTATCGAAGTGTGTCTGCAGGAGAGGGCGGTTGTTTTTCCAGAGCAAGCAGGTTAATAGCATTCTCCAGGGCCTCCTCCCTGAGCCATGTGAAAAGCAAAGGGCTCGGCATTTCTTGTTTTTGAACAGAGTCCTGAGTTCCAGAAGTTTGCACAAAAGCCCCGTTGCCTAGCTGCGTGTGAGGAGCCTCGCTGCGACTGCCAGGCCTGCTTTGTGTTCACGGGTCTCTGACTGAACAGGATCTTCTGGAGAATCAACTGGAATGCAGTCGGGGAGAGATCTCCCCCCCCCCCTCGCTTAATCTTATTCAGTTTTCAGCTGGCAGGAGGGAGCCATTCAGATGTTACCATAGTGCATTAGCACCCTTTTCAGCCCCAGTGAATCGACCTCCAGTAGTGAGGTTTGGTTGGTCATGCATTCTTTAGCATTCCACTCTGTGTGGTCCAAAGTCTCATTTAACATGTTGGGAATGTTTTAAGGATATTGGTAGGACTGCAGAATCCTCCTTCTCACCCATCCATCCATCCAGCCAACCATCCTTCCCTCCATCCATCCATCCATCCATCCATCCATCCCTCCATCCACCCATCCATCCCTCCATCCACCCATCCATCCCTCCATCCATCCATCAACCCAACCATCTATCCATCCACCCACCCATCCATCATCCATCCACCCATCCATCCATCCCTCCCTCCATCCATTCACCCATCCATCCATTCACCCATCCATCCATCCATCCATCCATCCATCCATCCACCCATCCATCCATCCACCGATCCATCCACCCATCCATCCATCCATCCACCCATCCATTCATCCATCCATCCACCCATCCATTCACCCATCCCTCCATCCATCCATTCACCCATCCATCCACCCACCCATCCATCCATCCATCCATCCATCCATCCATCCATCCACCCATCCATCCATCCATCCATCCATCCATCCATCCACATTCAGACGTGAGCGGAGGTGCTCTTTATGTCAGTTTTGTTCTTTCATTCACTTCTTGTTTTAGTTCATCACAGATTTGGTGTAAGACGTGTGACACTCTTGAGCTTTAAAACTGAAACCGTCCAGTGGAAATGATGTGACTGTATCCCACAGCCATGTTTTCTGGCTGAGTTGGGATGAAGGGCTAATGTCTTGGAAATAATGGGTTTCTCTCTCTGGATTTAGCCGTGTACGTACGCCTGCGGGCCGCGCTGTGAATCAGTGTTGTTGATGTCATCTGTACCATGTTCTCTCATTCTCTGCTGTGTTTCCAGTAATGAAACACAGCGTCATTAGAGAGACTGTCATCACAGATTAGACTCCAGGGATCAGATGAGACGTGTCTCTTCCTCTTCACAGTGGAGCTGTACAATCAGTGTTTTCACTGTCTCTCTCACATCCTGTGTTTGTCTCAGGTTACCAGTCGGTACGTACGGCTTTGTAATGCCCCCGTGGAGAAGAATGACTACAAAATGCTAATCCTTTTCTCGGCCCATGCTGCTTTTATAATGTTAGCATCACTTGACATGCAAACTTCCTCATTTGTTCAGGCAGAGGGGAGTTGACAGCAATTAAAGAAAATAACTTCAATTCCATTATACTCTGTTGAAGTTTGTTAACTCATATTTAATTACAGCCTTCAGTAATAGCGACGCCAGCCAGGCTAGCCTATGTTTATCTAGCTTCTGTAACTCACTGCAATCTCCCATTGAGCTTGTTCCTGAGGTTTACCATACATATGCCAGGTAGGGAATGAGTCCTCACCCCAAGTGAAGGAGTTCAAGTACCTCGGGGTCTTGTTCGCGAGTGAGGGGACAATGGAACGTGAGATTGGCCGGAGAAATGGAGCAGCGGGGGGGCGGTATTGCATTTGCTTTACCGCACCATTAAAGCGAATGCTTTAAGAGAGCTGAGCCGGAAGGCAAAGCTCTTGATCTACCGGTCAGTCTTCGTTCCTACTCTCACCTGTGGTCATGAGGGCTGGGTCATGACCCAAAGAACTAGATCTACCGGTCAGTCTTCGTTCCTACTCTCACCTATGGTCATGAGGGCTGGGTCATTCCTCAAAGAACTAGATCGTGGCTGGCGACTCCTTTAGAGATAGGGTGAGAAGCTCAGTCATCCGTGAGGGACTCGGAGTAGAGCCGCTACTCCTTTGCGTTGAAAGGAGCAAGCAGAGGTGGTTCGGGCATCTAGTGAGGATGCCCCCTGGGCGCCTCCCTAGGGAGGTGTTCAGCTGGGACCAGCTGGGAGGAGACCACGGGGAAGACCCAGGACTAGGTGGAGAGATTATATCTCCACACTGGCCTGGGAACGCCTCGGGATCCCCCAGTTAGAGCTGGTTAATGTGGCCCGGGAAAGGGAAGTTTGGGGTCCCCTGCTGGAGCTGTTGCCCCCGCGACCCGACCCCAGATAAGAGGTTGAAGATGAGTTAGTGATGAGTGAGTGATGCTGAGATAAATGAGTATCTACTATAGACCTTGCTATGAATGTGAACCTTTGCAATTGTAACAAAGTTAAACAACAATAATTTTGTGAGCATTCAAAACTACAGCCCCAAAGTGTGGATATCACAAGTTCTCTGTTGTCCACAATATCCACTAATATCTGTAATATCTGTCCAACTCTAAAGACATCTACCTGTCCATTCTCATAGCTCGCAGCTTGACTTACCTCAGTCTGTCAAGCTGGTGACTTTTACCCGAAATGGGTTAGGACTTTTGGAAATGATGTTTGTTAAAGGCATCAAAAATAGCAAGTCCTTCAAATTCAACAACAAATCTGTTGTTTGTAACTGCCCTTTAGGACAACATCATATCCCCTTTCAGCAATGTCATTTGTCTGTTAAAATCCCTGCTGAGAAATAGATCTGCTGTGTGATGTGAGAACATCAGTTACAATCTCCAAGATCTCTGTTTCCTTCTCTTTGGTGGCACCTACATTATGTGGAGAAGTGGTGATTGCAGGTGTGTTTATGGATCTCAGGACCATGGATGTATAATAAGACCTGGATACGGCTCCGCCTCTCAATTTTGCTTCCATTTGTTTCCAGTGGCCGCTTGCAGTATTAGCATAAAAATAACCCTGTGGCCAACATTAAACATGTTATTGTGCATTAACTGTAGCATGTAACAAACAAACAAGCTCACTTTTATGAGCGCAGGCTGCCGTGTTGCATCGTTTTTCATTTTTAAACATCATCCTAAACCATGAATTCAAATTAATTCAACAAAAATCTATTTATCGCTCAGCTCTACCTCAAACTGGATACAAGGTCAATTATGACTCTTCCTATTATTGATCCATGGAGGTTTTATATTTGTAAAACTTTCCTCGAGCAGTGAAAAGCGATTTAAAGTAGCAGATCCTTTAAGTCCTGGAAGTTGCGAGGTGGGGCCTCCGTGGATCGGACTTGTTTGTCCAGCACATCCCACAGATGCTCGGTTGGATTGAGATCTGGAGAATTTGGAGGCCGAGTCAACACCTCCAACTCGTTGCCATCCACATGATGTAAAAGAAAACGTGATTCATCAGACCGGACCACCTTCTTCCATTGCTCCGTGGTCCAGTTCTGATGCTCACGTGCCCATTGTAGGCGCTTTTTGGCGGTGGACAAGGGTCAGCACGGGCACCCTGACCGGTCCCCATACGTAACAAACTGCTCTTCACTGTGTGTTCTGACACCTTTCTATCAGAACCAGCATTAACTTGTTCAGCAGTTTGAGCTCCAGTAGCTCTTCTATTGGATCAGACAACACGGGCCAGCCTTCGCTCCCCACGTGCATCAATGAGCCTCGGGTCTGACCCTGTCGCCGGTTCACCGGTTCTCCTTCCTTGGACCACTTTTGGTAGGTCCTGACCACTGCAGACCGGGAACATCCCACAAGAGCTGCAGTTCTGGAGATGCTCTGACCCAGCCGTCTAGACAGCACTATCTGGCCCTTGTCAAAGTCCCTCACATCCTTACGCTGGCCCATTTATTCTGCTTCCAACACAAAGTTCAAAGTTCAAAATGTTCACTTTCTGTCTAATATATCCCCCCCCCCCAACTGCCAGTTGCCGTGGTAACCAGATAATCCCTGTTATTCACTTCACCTGTCAGTGGTCTGAATGTTATGGCTGATCAGTGTATATATATACTGTGTATGTGTATATGTATATATGTATATGTACACCAGAATCATTTGAGAACCAGTGTTTACAGAAAGTCCTGCAGACCCACTGAGGTTCACAGAGGGGATCAGAAGCACATACAGGGATCTCTTTAATAATCTGAGCCAGGCATCATACCCCGACATTAATTCGGTTAATTGAGAGCAACTATTGGATGAACATGAGACTGTGAGAACCTTGACTGAAGCCTCACTGTGGGAGAGAGAAGAGGCCTAATGTGGAGTTGAAGATGGTGTATCTCTGCAGCCTCCTCTTCCCTCTTCTTCCTCCTTCTTCCTCCTATAGCATTCAGAAAACCAGCCCATTATGAGCATGAGGCTGCTCCCCGCTCCCCTCTTTTATAATGGAATAATCTCAAAGTGAAAGCACATTTATGAATATAAAACCCCAAAGAAATGATGGCATACTTAAAACAAATCCCATATACATCCACGCTGTGTTTATAAAATGAAATATGTTTCTGCTCTTCATGTTCATGTCATATCAACACTTCCACACTCTGGAAAGCTAAACATCAAACTGAACAGTTTAGAAGTTATTCCCTCTCTGTGTGTACTGTAGTCCGCTGCTGTGTGGGGCTTAGTGAGCATGGATTATCCTGGTGACTGTTCCAGTTTTACAGCCAATAAACACTAAAAATCAAATCAAATTTTCTACCAGAATACAAAGTTTATAAAAGGACAACGCCCTGTATTATATGCCCGTATAATTTGGAAGTTTTGACAGCACAGATATAACATGTAATAGAGGCTCTTTAATCACAGAGTCTTCCTGTCAGGACATGCTTAGAGCGTCTGTTTTCACTCTGCTCATTTTATGACTCTGATAAGAGATAACAGGAAAACAGGAAAAGAATTTGACATGAAAGAAACCCAGACTGAAAATATTTATGATTCTTAAAAGCTATCAGACTTTTCAATCTGCCTGCTATAACTGTCATCTGTCAGTGTCTTTAGAGATTAATACATTGAGACTTAATTAGAGACAGCATGCATGGAAGGAGCACCAGTATATGCCACTCAAATAATAGGCCCACATTTGAAGGTACCCTGTGTTTTTTTTGTGTTTCTCACCAAAACCAATGTGTGTCCAAGGACAGACTGGAAATACAAATTGATAACAAAAATATAATAAACTCATTTAAAATTCTGCCCACCAGTAGAGAGAGATTGACCACCACCCATACAGCCCATGTCGCACGTTAAAAGAATTCTTAATTGAAGGACAAACTCAGGTCATTCCATAACCTGTGAGCTTAATAGTTAATTGGGCACACACAACTACAAATATGCACATAAAGCTTGCTGCATGCCTACTCTGTGCCTCACTACTCAGCACCCATAGCCACACTTCAGTTGCTTCACCATGGACTGTATATAAGAAGAGGACGTAGTCACCGTGATGTCACCCATTGGTTTGTAGACTATGTTTTTGAAGCCTCGAGTTCGGCATTTTGGCCGTCGCCATCTTGTTTTTTTTAGAACCAGAAGTGACACGAGAGGGTGGAGCTAATGCTGCGTTCCAGACAACTCGGAACCTGAACATTTCTGACTTCCTACTGGAAAAAGTACAATGGAACGCCACTCAAAGTCCTAGTTCCTACTTGTGAACTCGAGGCAAATCCATTTATCAAAATCAAATCAACTTTTATTGTCACACGTTGTACATAGCACAGCACACAGTGAAATGTAGCTTCTGCATTGTACAGTGTGTCTGTGCAGTTTGTAGTGGTTACTGTGTTTTTAATGTCTCTGTGTGTGAAGGGCTGGCTTCACAGCACAGCAGGCACTCTCTGACCAAATCTCACCCCTCTTTTTGGCTCTCATGGCGGATTATTTCTGTACAGCTCACATGATCCCACAAGGACTGTACATGGTTTAACAACCTGGACAGTAGGGATGTTGGTCCACTCTGCCCATCCCTCCCTGTTTTCCTGTTTGCCAGCCTTGTGAGCGGAGCACATGCTGGCTTGTTTTCACTCCATGTGTTTCCTGTTCTCTTTCCAGCAGCTGGGAGGATGAAGGGGAGGAATCCTGGCAGTTTGTAGCAGCAGAAGAACAGCAGCACTGGCAGCCTCTCCAGCCCCTGTTTGACACCTCTGTCTGCGGCGGAGCTCACCATGAGTTAGAGGATACTGGAGACCGTCACCACAGCTGCCTTCCCCGCCATCTGGAGCACCGTGTCTGACCGCGACAGCAGCATCACTCGCCCTGCTTCATGAGCCAGCAGGATGCGGCTGAGGTCCTCGCACTCTCCGAGCGCCTCCTCATAGCATCGCACAAGGGACAAGCCGACAATGTGGTCCAGCTCATCAACAAGGGCGCAAAAGTAGCCGTCACCAAGGTGAGTGAGCGGTCCTGAGACTGATAATGAGAAGGATGATGCTGGTGGATACTTTAGTACATTTGTTTTGTTTATGGTTTTGCCCCCTTACCAACCAGTTGGTTGTTGCCTGGGTCCAGACCTTTGAATCCGCCCACTCCACAGGGAGTCCAGTTGACAGCTCTGTCTGATATCAGGCAAAGTCGGTTGATCACGCCAACACTTCTCTTGTCTTGTCTGAACAACAATCCAAAGACTGCTAGACTGCGAAGAAGCTTTCATGGCTGTGGACTCTTTTTGCTTGAAAAATTACTCAAAACTAGGTAACCATACGTTTTTACAACGATACAATTTCCATGGTTCAAGGGCGATATCTGGCTCATCTAGAGCAATACGATATGATACCATTCAATGATTTGAAATCGATACAATAACTATTTTTGCCAAAACTTCAATCAGTGTGACTGTGAAATAAATATCATACTGGACAGAGCAGGTCAGGATTCCTCAAAGGTTTTCTTGTGAGGGAATCAGGGATAAATTAATTATGGATATAAACAAGTAAACAACAATTAATGGCAAATACATACAGCTTTTATTAGAAAATAATAAAAAGTGCAAC
>CAKALU010063479.1:38540-81900 GCA_916700995.1 Hozukius guyotensis | reverse complement strand
AGCAGTCAGTTGCTGTAGATGTACACTATAAATGGAGGAGCTTCTCACGGTTGAAAAATTAATTGTAGATGGTGGGCAAACTCCGTAAGGCCTCAGAAAACAGAGAATATCTGTTGAATTTTTGGAGAAAATAGTTTGTTAAAGGAGCAGTGCGTAGGGTCTGCGGCATCTAGCGATGCAGATTGCAACCAACTGATACCTCTTCTGTGTGCCAAGCATGTAGGAGAACTACGGTGGTCTTAAGAAAAGTTATTCCTCATTTTTTGTGCCTTTTCCTACAAATGTCCAGCAACACGTGTCTATTTCCACTCGTTACATGCATACAGTCTATATTAAATAACTCTGAAAGTGGCGTTACTTAAGTATGGAAGCTAGGTGACGGCAACAATTCTACTTGGTTAGGTTTAGGAAAACATGAAAACATGAAAGTCTCTCTCTTTGGTTTGTCCGTTCTGGGCTACTGTAGAAACATGCCGGCCGGCTCTGTGAAGAGGACCCGCTCTATATCTATGTAGATATAAACGGCTCATTCTAAGCTAACGAAAACACAACTGCTCTTAGATTCAGGTGATTATACACTAATGAAAACATAGTTATTAATATTATATTCCATTTCTGCCAATAGATCCCCCTAAATGCTACACACTGGTCCTTTAAGTTTAATCGGCAGTGGCATTGTAAAGATGCAGTTTGATTACCTTTGCATGGTTTTGTCATTGTTAGTGTAAAAGTATGTTGATTTCTTGTATAGTAATATCAACAACAGGGGGGAAAAAAGTATAAAGATATACAGGAAGAGCAGGAAAAACACCCTTTATTCTGATTCCAAGCTGGTTAGACATAGTGATGTGTTCAAGGTCCTTTTTAGGTGTGTGCACAAACAACACAGCGTGATCCTGCTCAAACCCTATATACTGTATATAACAGCATGATGAGGCACATGAAGAAAGAACCATTTGGTAAATTAAACAGTTGATTGGGCTTCATGCAGACTCTGCAGTCTGTCAGTCTAAAGTAAACGCTTATGACATCACCTGGTGTAACTGCTTTGTTGATACAGGCTGCTGATACGTAAAGTGGACATATTTATCTTAAGATTCAAGCACCAGAGGAAGTTTCCATGACTGAATAGTTATCCAGCTATGAAATATTACATCTGCTATCTGACAACCATCAGCTTAAAGCTGCTAAATCACATGGATGTATAATAAAGCAGTATAAAAAGGGCCAAGGCACACAGTTTATGCATAATGTCATGGGTTCCAGTCTGTCTCGTGACCTTTTTGCTGCCTCAATTTACGGCACAGAAGAGATAACAAAATGCTAACGCCAAAATACAGTGATTTATAGAGAAAAGATGGGACTCAAATGCTGGATAAGAATTAGTTTATTTTTTTCTGGTGGTAAACATGGAAATTTTATGAACTTTATGAATTGACGTGGCCTGACAGTACATGAATGCACCGTTAGTTTTGGTATCTTTGAGGTCAAAATGATGCTGTATGGTGAAGCCTCTGGAGATTGTCTCATTTGGTAACAAGGCATTTTAGATGAGCTTCTAATTGAATGTATTTTATTTTGAATATTTACATTTATATTACTGTATGTCCAGACAAAATGGCAAAAAAGAAGTCTGATTGTAAAGAAGTCAATGAGAAAATGAGCCTACTTCTCACTTGATTTATTACCTCAGTAAACATTGTAAACATGAGTTTATGGTCTCAATCGCTAGTTTCAAGTCTTCTTCAATACAGCATGATGTTTATTTAGTAAATTATGGTCCCATTTAGAGTCAAATAGACCATAAAGCAGACAAAAGTACACTAATGGCACCCACTGTCACTGCGGAAAAATAACTTAAATATCTCCTTACAGTATTTTTTCATCCATTTTATACCATGACAGCCCACTTCCTTGTGGGGTTTTCCCACAGCGTCCTCTGCGAGTATCTGCAGGATATCAGACTTGCAGTAAAGTGTGCATAAAGGGCTCAAAGAGTCAGTGAGCGTCCCGATCATGCACAGTGGGACTTATCAGGAACGCCTGTTAAACTCTGTGAAACTGGACCGTCGAACTGTTTCCTGTCCCCTATACTGCCACTGACCTCTGACTCCATCTGGTCTCACTGGGAACTATGGAACAAATCTTTGCATTATACTGTAGTGATGAGTCTCTCAACCAAACAGACCAACATTGCCATCCACATAGCCAAAGATATGTCGTAATAAACCTGAATTTTCCTTGTTCAACATGTTTTGCAGATACAATAGTACTGAACACATAGTGATAGATGGACCGAAAACCAGACTAAAAGAAAGGGGGAGAAAGTTTTGGCTTTAAAACTTTATTAGTTGTCGGATCGGGCTCAGGCCTCAAGGAATTGGGTCAATCTGCCGTTTTCACAGCAGCCATTTCGACATGAAATTACAGGGTATACACAGGTGTACTTAATAACACTAATTATGGCCCTGGTATAGTGCATGCTGTCTCATTGGAATGACCATAATTAGTTTTATCAATTACACCTGTGTTTACCCCGCAATTACTGTCCAACGTCAGCTGTGAAAAGGGCCAGTCGGGCTGATGGTGTGCGACGGTGTAGAATTATAACAAGTGTACCATCGAAAATTTAATATGGAAAGTAATACTTTTATTTTTTTTTGTTGCCTCTGTTTCTCCGGTTTCTTCACAAGCCTGTCGTGGCAGATAGCGGCACAGTGTGAGCCTTGTCGTTGCCGATAATCAGCCGCAGCAGCGACGGGTTAAGGGCATCTCCTCCACCACCACCACCACCACCACCAGAAACACCAGCTTGAGTCAGCACAGGTGGCGGCGGGTCACACCTTCCTGTGACGCCTGGCGGTCCAGCAGCCGACGAGCCGCCTGTGAAGCAGGAAAACATGGCTGCCAGCTGCAGCCGCACCTCCCTCTGCCAGCAGGCGTACACCAGAGGGTTGATCAGCGAGTTGGACAGTCCCAACAGCCACAGGTGATTCTCCAACACGACGATGAGTTTGCAGCTTTCACACAGGAGGTGAACTATGCACGCCACAAAGAACGGGCACCAGAGGACCAAGAAGCAGCCCACAAGCAAGCCCACCGTCCTCAGGGCCTTGACGTGGCTCCAGTAATGGCTCCTCAGCTGGTGATGATGCTCGTAATGTTGATGGCGGTCAGCCGTCCTGGAACCGGCCTGCCTCACTTGGCAGATCTGCTTCTGGTGGCTGCAGGCGATCTTCAGGATGTCCAGGTAGATGTAAACGAAGACGGAGAGCACGGGGAAGAAGCACACGCTGAATAACGCGATCATGCCCACCTGGTGGATGACGGAGAAAAGGGCGCAGAAGCCGGCGTATCCATCCGCCTGCAGTGGCCGCACCATGACTGAGGAACACAGGACATCAGTTATTATTCACTGTATGACTCTACTGCTACACTCTTGGACTATAAACTGTCCTCAAAGTCCATCAACATGCCGCCGTCTGATAAACCTTCAAACTCATGGATGTATTACTCAAACTTGACCTTTTTTCAGCAGTACCTTTTGCCACATGGCCTGCAACAACTCAACGTATCCTCATAAAACGGTTTGTATGATATCTTACGAAACGTTATTCCTCATTTTTTTGTGCGTTATCCTACGAATGTCCAGCAACACGTGCCAATTTCCGATCATTACATGCATACAGTCTTTTCAAAATAAACTTCTGTCTTCACAGGAAACACCTTGGTTAGGTTTAGGCAACAAAACTACTTAGTTAGGTTTAGATCGTGATTTGGGTTGAATTAACTCTGGAGGTGGCGTAACTTAAGTACAGAAGTTATGTGACGGCAACAAAACTACTTGGTTAGGTTTCGGAAAAGTTTGTGGTTTGGGTTAAAATGACTATGGAGGTGGTGTTACTTAAATACAGAAGTCACATGACGGCAACAAAACTAATTAGTTAGGTTTAGTAAAAGATCATGGTTTGGGTTAAAATAACTACGGAAGTGGCGTTACTTAAGTACGGAAGTTACATGACATGTCATACATGCCACAAAACTTAGTTAGGTTTAGGAAAAGATTGTGTTTTTAAGTCTCACCTGGCAAGAATCCCATCGTGAGAGAGCTGATCCACAAAGCCAGCAGCGACCAGACAGCCGTCCCCTTCCCAGACAGTTGGGAGTACCGCAGGGGCATCTTGATGGCTGCGTAGCGGTCGAGTGAGATCAGGAACATAGACATGATGGACGCCGTGCAGGGCGACATCACGAAGGCCATCCGCATCAAACAGCGCATCTTGCCCTGAGCGGGAGGCGTGGCGTTTGTCGCAGCATAAGCGGCGACGTGGCGTTGCTGGTTCTGAGTGGCGTTGTTGCTGTTGAAGTCCTCCATGGCCAGGCCAGTGATGGCCACGCCCACCAGGGCGTCGGCCAGTGCCAGGTTGAGGACGAAGCACCAGCTCTGGCTTTTCTTCTTGAGGAGCAGCTTAAGTAGTGCGGCGGCCACCAGCAGGTTGGTGGAGATGATGAGGCAGGAGGCGATGCTGAGGATGACGCCCATCACCCGGGGCTTCAGGGTCTGGGCTGTCGGCTCGTTGGAGTTCATGCTGTCAGGAGTCGTCATGCTAACAGCGGCCTCAGTGCATGTTGATAACAAAAAACCCAAAGGTTTTAAGATGAAATCCACATTGCTGCGATAAGAAACTGTGTTTTTATCCTTTACATCATAACCCAACATGTGTCACAAGGTTAAAACTTTAAGACTGTTAATATAAAATATTAAAATGTCAAATAACTTCAAGAGCTCCAACATGGGACAGCACTTAATTGGCAAAGGAGCACCATAATGCTGCTGTAATGAAGAATCTCATCGTCCCGTTATACGTTAATCCAGAGTCATGTAATGTTTCCATGGTGACTCGAGTCAGAGTTTAAGAAAGATAATCGGTTGCTGCTGAAACATCCATTTAATCTCAGCGGTCTCATCTGTGTCCTTAAAATCCCTTCAACAAATGCAGAAGGACAGAAACACTCTGAGCATTATCAGCAGGTCTCGCTTCTTGTCCCCTCCCCTCACACACACACACACACACACACACACACACACACACACACAGTCTTTAGACGCACACACACAACTGCACAAACACATGCACACCCTTCTGTTGCTTCTCTGGGATTGACCCTTGTCCCAGCAGGAAGATCTCTATTTTTATCATCAAGTTACTGGATTTATCATTTTTAATCAAGTAGATTTTTTTAAACTAAGTCTTGGTTGGTGTTAATGTTCTACGGAGTACCAAACCTGACAAAACTGAACGTAGATATATTAAATCAGCAGGAACTACCTTAATGAAAATACATTAAAGAGGATATACAATTCATCATACAATTAATTGAGCATGCAAAAACGCAAAATCTTTCCAAGTATATTTGTCTAATTACTAGTCAAAATATCTCATAACACATTATGAGATATAGGGACTAGTTTTTAGACAATGCAGCTTGAATATCTTGTTAAAGGAGCAACTTCTATAATCTATAGTTCTATAGTTGTAGAAACAACCTTCTTCTTTTTTTTTTAGCACAAAATGTGTGTGTTGTTTAACCCTTTTTTCTCCAGTTTTTCAGTAGGAGTTAAGTTAGTATTTTTCTTTTGTGTCCTTTCTTTTAAGTAGGTAAGTTTAGGTTGTTGAGCTGTGTTTTGTATATTATTTTGCTGTAGCCTACCGTGAAGATGAGTTAAATAAACTTTTTAAAGGGCTGCGAATTCCTTGTTGCTGGTTGTCTTTGGGAGCTTGGGAGAGGGGAGCCTCTTTATTCATGTTGCGCCAGGGTTTCCCCTAGGCCGGGTCGTAACATGAATTGGGGGCTCATCCGGGATCCCGGCCTTTTTTGCTTTAATATAAGACACAATCACCTAACAAGTAACATTTCAGAGAGACATAGGGACTAGTTTTTAGACAATGCATCTTGAATATCTACTTTTGCGGATTACAGGCTTATTATAACACAAAACACTTCCTAATACTAGTGAAATACAGCTCAAAATGAGTTTTCCCAGCTAATTTCAAGGTCTATTTTTATCTAGAAAGGCCTAAATATTAAATTTTATTTCAAGAAATCTTACCAAGTTTTACTTATTAAAAACACCTTGTGTTGCGGCAGCATCATATGAATGTTGTGCATATAGTAAAAGAAGGTGCCGTTTTGTTATCTGCAACTATACCATTCAGGTTGTTTGCAGATGTTGCATAAAAACGTGGATGAAAACAAACCTGGTGGACTCCTGGTGGTCCTTGCACTCCTGCATGTACTGTATTTATTATTAGTAGTGATAGCATTAAAAAAAAAACAACAGTAAGTAAGAAGTTTACTAAAAATCTGTTCAGTGACATACAACGCAAACATGTTTGTGTGGCGTACAGAGCTGATTCTTAGTTAAACTCTAACCCTGCTGGCTGATGTCCTACTCTGGCCTCAGAGTCCTCGGGAGAGACATCTGGCCTGATGGGACCATTTTCCACTAAGATTCACACACAAATAGATCTGGTTAATGATGCTTTCTCATTAGCTGCATGCACTCAAGACATCACCTGGCATCACACCAGCTTCAGTCAGCAGCAGCTGAGAAAAATACGACTGGAGACATTTAATCTATAGCCTTGATATTGTGTATGGCAGTGACCTTATTGTTTCTTTCCTTGCAAGAATTTTAATGTCAAATCTTCTGACTTTTCATCACTTTTCAGCTAGCCCATCATCAGATCAAAATTGTATTTTATCCCATACTTTGGTTTAATGATCAAACATCTGCAGAACTAAAGACATTCTCATCAGCCTCAACTGCACCTTTTGTTTAATGCTAATTAGCTAATGTTAGCATGCTAGCACACTAAATATAATAAACCTGGTAAATATTATAATTGTAACCAACTTCCGTACTTAAAGGTCCCATATCATGCTCATTTTCAGGTTCATACTTGTATTTTGTGTTTCTAATAGAACATGTTTACATGCTGTAATGTTAAAAAAAAACTTTATTTTCCTCATAATGTCTGCCTGAATATACCTGTATTTACCCTCTGTCTGAAACGCTCCGTTTTAGTACATTTCAATGGAATTGCAACAGAATTGTGTTGCTAGGCAACAATTTGGGTCCATGTTTACTTCCTGTCAGCTGATGTTATTCCCATACACTGCAACAGGAAATAAACTGGGACACATTTAGAACGTTTACGTTTAAAACTGTGTAATGGTCTAAATATTGTATATTTGTGACATCACAAATGAACAGAAATCCTGACGCACAATTTCTGAATACGGGCTGTGTGTGTTTCTCCGTATATTGAGTGTTTTGATAGTTTAACAGTATTTATATAGCACTTAAACCTGCTTTATAATGTAAAAGACCTGAAAATCTCACTTTTTACAATATGGGACCTTTAAGTAACGCCAACCCCATAGTTATTTCAACACAGATGTTGACTTATTGGTCACATAACATCCGTACTTAAAGGAACAGTGTGTAACATTTTGTGTGTAATCACCTGAAAAAATAAGAATGTTTTTTTTAGCTTAGAATGAGCCCTTCATATCTACATAGGGAGCGAGTCCTCTTCACAGAGTCCTCCATGTTGCTCCGCCATGTTTCTACAGTAGCCCAGAACGGACAAACCAAACACTGGCTCTAGAGAAAGCTTTTTACGTTACCTGAAGGTCACCTATTTAACCTCATCATCCTCAAAACTCAACACAACAACCCCAGCCGGGTTCACTGTGAGTCCACAGCCACCTGAGAGGAAAGATCCTCTTTTTTATACCTCTCACCTCCCCCCCCCCTTTTCCCCCAACAAACCAAAATAGCTCCAACAGACACACAATGTAGGAATGTTATTCACCCCTGCTAGACCTTTCAGGACCTTTCAAAACAAAGCGTGGGTCAGCAGTAATCGTGCCCAGTGTGCCCAGCAGCACCCAGGGAGCCGGGATCCTGTTTACACCTCTGCCAACGCCGTCCTCCAACCGCTGGGACGAATCCTTGTAACTCCACCTGGACCTGGGATCTGTCTCGAAGGAGCCGCCGAGGGTTGTTTTTTATCCAAAGTGAGGTCAAGTTTTGGAAGATCAGTCTGTCAGGAAAGAGCTCTTCTCCACAGGATTGTTAAGGTGATGATGATGATGATGATGATCATGTTATGTGAGTGATAGTGTGGCGTTCAAGCTGCTGCTTCCCATTGTGGTTACATATCAGTGTGGCCTGCAGCAAAGTTTTGGTTGTATTAGAGGCCTTGGGGTTATATGGAGGACAGAACCTGCCAAAATAGATAAATAAATGACTTGATACATAAATAAATATGCCATTGAATGTACCAAAGATAATATTAAAAATAAATGTAGGCATTAATCAATTGATAAAATATGACATAAATTGATATTAATGTTTTAATTTGCTTTTTTATTTATTTATATATTATATTAATTCCTCTATTTACTCTTCTAATTAATTTTCCCTTTATTTATTTATATATTATATTAATTCCTCTATCTACTCTTCTATTTAATTTTTCATTTATTTATTTATATAATATATGAATTCATCTATCTACTCTTCGATTTAATTTCGATTTTTTTTTATTAACTTTTAAATATATTTTTTTATTTATATTTATTTTCGCATTCATTTGTTATTCATTTGAAATTTATTTTTAAATCTATTTTTAGATTTATTTGTCCATCCTTAAATTGTATGTATTTATTAATGTATATTTAAGTATTTATTTATTTATGCATGACTTCCCCTTTTGGTTAAATCTGGCCAGATCTTTTAAAAGGCAGTAGAAGAGTGAATAAATAACACAAACTCATAGTCTGTCAAGAAGAAAAGTTTCATACTTATATGTTAAATGTAGGCTCTTGGTAATTCAGTTGGCATTTAGGATCTTGTAGTAAAAATATCAGACCTTAAAATAAGAGTTCAAGAGAGGGTGTTGTTGCTTTCAGCTTTGTGTGGTGTAAGTTTTCTTAATAGATGTGTTTTTTTTCACCAATATAAATTTTTCTGCTGCAGACAAAGTGACTGCGTTTGTGTTTCTATTATCAGACTGAAGATGTCCTTAAAGAGACGGCTGCTGTCCATGTTGTTGTGCTGTGTTTATTGCGTGGCCTCGCTCTTCTGCCTCCAACCGAACCGCAACAACTGCTTCTCTCTCGGAGCTCGGTGAGTCTGTCTGTTAAACATGGACAACATGGAACCCTGGCATATTTATGTGCTCTTCTTCTGTGGTTTGGGCATACCAGTTAATTATAAAAAACAGTTAAATATGAGCATCATTTTACACATAATGGATCTTTCCCACAGCAGACAGTTAGAAACACAGGTGACGTTCCAGTGCCAGGACCCTGTATGGTCTATGCTGGCTCATTCATATGGCTTTTCGCTTTTCACAAGAGGTTTTATTTTCCTTCTTATATTGTGCTTTTTTCATCTTATTTTATCTTATTTTTAATTATTTTTATCTTATTTTATTGACGGGGTTTTATTTTCCATCTTACATTATGCTTTTTTATTTTATTTTTGTCCTATTTTTATTTTTAATTTTATTTTATCAAGTGGGTTTTATTTTCCATCTTATTTTATGTATTTTTTTTATTATTTTTTTTGTCTAATTTTTATTTTTATCTTATTTTCTCAAGTGGGTTTTATTTTCCATCTTATTTTCCATTAATTATGGCCCTGTTTTGATGTTTATTCTAAGTTTATTTCCTTTATTGGGCTGTATTTCTTGTATTAATAGTTATATAGTATTATATTATTATTATTATTATTTAGAGGCTTTTATTTTCCATCTTATCATGTTTTTTTTCATTTTATTTTTTATCTTATTTCATCGAGTGGGTTTTATTTTCCATCGTATGTTATGCAATTTCTATCTTATTTTTATCCTATTTCTTTTTTTCTTTTTATCTTATTTTATGCTTTTTATTTTATTTTTGTCCTATTTGTATTTTTATCTTATTTTATCAAGTGGGTTTTATTTTCCATCTGACGTTATGCTTTTTTATTCGTATTTTTTTTAATCTTATTTGTATCTTCTTCTTCTTCTCCATGTGACCTCAGGAATCTGGTGTCAGTCGTCCAGCAGCTTTACCAGCGTGTCATCCGACTGCTGCGCACCACTCTCTGATCCACAGCGCCTGCTGCCTGTGTTTGCACCAATAACTCCGGGACCTGTCCCGCCAACTGTGGCTGCTGTCAAGCATGCCCTCCAGTAGTGCATCATCGCCTATTAGAAAGAAGAAGGAGAAACAGAGGAAGGGGAATGGTGTCTTTCCACCAACTCTCTGAATTGGGCTCAAGCTTCCCTGTTGTGTTCACTACTGCAATTCTCTGACTATACTTTAGATGAGGAGTTTATTTTTTTACTGATTAACATTGTGGGTATCTGCTGTGAGAGATGCGAGTGAGGTGGAAAGGACAGTTGTCTTTGAGATGCATTTTAAAGGTTCACTGTCAGCGTGGCTACTCTGCTGTTTACCGAATGAAGGTTGAAGTAACAGGCTTGTGACCAAAGAAACTGTTTTATGTATATGGTTGCACCTGTTCAGAGTGCTTCAAATAAACTTATTAGAGGTCTTCAAGAGGCCCAGAATTCGGGAAAACCTACGCAAAGTCAATATGCATGAATTAATTTTCAAGGAAAGATCTGAAAGGGTCCGAAAAGGGACGTTTTTTTAGTTATATCTGAGATTTGTGCCTCTACGCCAATACAATTGATGTGAATCAAATTTAGTTTGTGGTGCTCACATGCAATGAAAGATGCTTCTTTGGTAGAAAATGATGTAAATGAAAACCAAACAAGTGTTATTTTTTAGCCATTAGAACAAAAAAAATGCAGATGTTTTGTTTCATTCATTGCATTGGTGTCAGAAAAGATGGGTGGTGCAGGACAAATCAACATGTTTGGTCACAACAGGTTAGAGGTCACCTGAAGGTTAAAAAGCTGCTCTTCTGAATGAGAATTTGTGCTTGTAAAATAGAAGAAGAAAAAGAAGAAGAAGAAGAAGAAGAAGAAGAAGAAGAAGAAGAAGAAGAAGAAGTCTGAGTGTCAGTGTGGTTGCCAGATGTGAATGTGAAACGCTCCCTCCATCATTAACCGCTCCACTCAGGAGGTTGTGGTAAAAAAACAAACAAGCAAGGAGTTCTCAGTCAAGATGTTTGCTTGAATAAATAAACATTTGAACAGCAGTAAATAAACACTGGGCTATGGACAGTTGTCTATTGAGGTGACATTGATGATGACTTTAACTTAAGGTCCTATTTCTCACCCTGAACAGCATGTAAGGACAAACAGCAAGTGTATCTGGACAATATAATTATTTAAATAATATAGACTGATCCACTCCATTATTCACTCCAATAAAACAAAATACATTTTATTTAAAAAAAAGCCTGTGTGTCATTTTTACACCATCTCTCTATCGTTTAAATATATATTTTCCCTAATGCATAAATACTTAGAAAATAAATATTTTAGAGAAAAAACATTATTATTTATTTATTATTATTATTATTATTATTATTATTATTATTATTATTCAGAGGCTTTTATTTTCCATCTTATTTTATATTATGTTTTTTTTCATTTATTTTGTCTCATTATATCAATTGGGTTTTATTTTCGATCTCATGTCATGCATTTTTCATCTTATTTTTTGCTTTTTTATTTTATTTTTGTCCTATTTTTATAAAGTGGGTTTTATTTTCCATCTTATGTTATGCGTTTTTCATCTTATTTTTTATCTTATTTTAATTTTTTTTAGCTTATGTTATGCTTTTTTATTTTATTTTTGTTTAATTTTTTTTATCTTATTTTATCAAGCGGGTTTTATTTTCCATCGTACGTTGTGCTTTTTTTATTTTATTTTTGTCCTATTTTCATTTTTATCTTATTTTCTCAAGTGGGTTTTATTTTCCTTCTTATATTATGCTCTTTTCATCTTAATTTTATCTTATTTTTATCTTATTTTATCAAGTGGGTTTTATTTTCCATCTTATGTTAGGCTTTTTTATTTTATTTTTGTCTTATTTTTATTTTATCTTATTTTCTCAAGTGAGTTTTATTTTCCATCTTATTTTCCATTTATTATGGCCCTTTTTTGATGATTATTCTAAGTTTATTTCCTTTATTGTGCTGCATTTCTTGTATTAATAATTACATATTATAATATTATTATTATTATTATTATTATTATTATTATTATTATTAATAATATTAGGCAGAGGATGTTTGGTCAGGACTGATCAATAGGAGTTAACTAAATCCACAGGATGGCAGTGATGCAACACAAGCCGCCATTTAAACCTCAAAGGAGCAGAAGAAGAAGAAGAAGAAGAATCCAGTCTGCCGCTAATTCCAAAAGAAGAAGAAGAAGAAGAAGAAGAAGAAGCTCGTTTGACATTAGCTGAAGCTAACAACAGCAGGAGAGAAGTTTTCTGTTTGCACTTTATTAAAGTCAGGCTGTGTGTTAAACCATGGAAAACCAGGTCAAATAGCAGCGGGCAGATTTTATCGACACTACAGGTACGTGACAAGTTAGTATACTAACAAACTAACAATAGTAATTTCCACAAGTGTTAGCCGACTAGCCGTTAGCCTATCAACCGTTAGCCTAGCAACCGTTAGCCTAGCAACCGTTAGCATAGCAACAGTTAGCCTAGCAACAGGAGGAGCCAACTGCCTCGAGCTAACCGTCATCACTAATAAATTAAAAACACACCTTTTTAAAAAATTCTTAAATCATAATTAAAATAATGACTTAGTTATTTTTTTATTTATTTTTATCTTATTTTATTAAGTGGGTTTTATTTTCCATTTTATGTTAAGCTTTTTTATTTTATTTTTGTCTTATTTTTATTTTTTATCTTATTTTATCAAGTGGGTTTTATTTTCCATCTTACTTAATGCTTTTTATTTTATTTTTTGTCTTATTTTTATTTTATCAAGTGGGTTTTATTTTCCATCTTTTGTTATGCTTTTTTTATTTTATTTTTGTCTTATTTTTATTTTTATCTTATTTTATCAAGGGGGTTTTATTTTCCATCTTACTTAATGCTTTTTATTTTATTTTTTGTCTTATTTTTATTTTATCAAGTGGGTTTTATTTTCCATCTTTTGTTATGCTTTTTTTATTTTATTTTTGTCTTATTTTTATTTTTATCTTATTTTATCAAGGGGGTTTTATTTTCCATCTTACTTAATGCTTTTTATTTTATTTTTTGTCTTATTTTTATTTTATCAAGTGGGTTTTATTTTCCATCTTTTGTTATGCTTTTTTTATTTTATTTTTGTCTTATTTTTATTTTTATCTTATTTTATCAAGGGGGTTTTATTTTCCATCTTACTTAATGCTTTTTATTTTATTTTTTGTCTTATTTTTATTTTATCAAGTGGGTTTTATTTTCCATCTTTTGTTATGCTTTTTTTATTTTATTTTTGTCTTATTTTTATTTTTATCTTATTTTATCAAGGGGGTTTTATTTTCCATCTTACTTAATGCTTTTTATTTTATTTTTTGTCTTATTTTTATTTTATCAAGTGGGTTTTATTTTCCATCTTTTGTTATGCTTTTTTTATTTTATTTTTGTCTTATTTTTATTTTTATCTTATTTTATCAAGGGGGTTTTATTTTCCATCTTACTTAATGCTTTTTATTTTATTTTTTGTCTTATTTTTATTTTATCAAGTGGGTTTTATTTTCCATCTTTTGTTATGCTTTTTTTATTTTATTTTTGTCTTATTTTTATTTTTATCTTATTTTATCAAGGGGGTTTTATTTTCCATCTTACTTAATGCTTTTTATTTTATTTTTTGTCTTATTTTTATTTTATCAAGTGGGTTTTATTTTCCATCTTTTGTTATGCTTTTTTTATTTTATTTTTGTCTTATTTTTATTTTTATCTTATTTTATCAAGGGGGTTTTATTTTCCATCTTACTTAATGCTTTTTATTTTATTTTTTGTCTTATTTTTATTTTATCAAGTGGGTTTTATTTTCCATCTTTTGTTATGCTTTTTTTTATTTTATTTTTGTCCTATTTTTATTTTTATCTTATTTTATCAAGTGGGTTTTATTTTCCATCTTTTGTTAGGCTTTTTTATTTTATTTTTGTCCTATTTTTATCTTATTTTATCAAGTGGGTTTTATTTTCCATCTTATTTTCCATTAATCATGGCCCTGTTTTGATGTTTATTCTAAGTTTATTTCCTTTATTGTGCTGCATTTCTTGTATTAATAATTATATAGTATATTATTATTATTATTATTATTAATAAAGTATGTAATGTTAATAAAGTATCTCTTGATGTTTATGACAAACCATGATAAATAATTTAATTCTCGTGACACCGCTGTGTCGTCACTGAGCTGTCACTCATGGGCCAGCCCCTCCCCCTTCCCGGCGCACCAGCCAATCGAATTGCTTAAAAAGTTGATTGACAGACCTCACAGCCAATAGGAATCCCCCACACAACAAATATGACGTCGCCGCGGTGTTCTTGCACAGCGGGCGTCTCTTTCCTCTTTCCGGCGCAGTATACTGCTGGGATGCTGATGCTGAGGATGCCTCGTTGATCTGTAGCATCACTAGGAATCTCAAATGTTTCTCGCCATGTTGTTGTATTGTCTGAGGTTGCAGCACTGTGTTGACCTCAGTCTGGCCTGTCTGCTGTTGTTTCTAGCCGGGCTGCAGCAGGTGGAAGCAGCAGCCGCCTCCGAAGAGATGGTCAACTTGAACTGGAAGCCGTTCATCTACGGAGGGATGGCCTCGATTGTCGCAGAATTCGGTATGCTACGTGATGCAACACAGCATGCATGCAGACCCTTAACCATCATGATATATTGTTGGGTTTATACATTTTCTATGCAAATAGTCTATTAAATTACAAGTATTTTGCAGTCATAGGAAAATTCTGCATCAGCAACCTGCTGAGTGATGGTAGCTTCAAAAAGGGAACATGCATCCAGCTGAATCCACATTATATTATGCGTTATCCTGCAACTGCAGATGCACACAATTTTACCAAGTTAGAAATCAGTCAGGTTGTTGGTGCACATCCAATCTGCTTACTTGCACAAAACATAATGGACAGTTGCATAGTAATATGAAGTAATTAAACTGGCAGTTAGCCCCAGTTTGTACCAGTCAGGTATTATCATTACATTTCAATCAGAAGTCAGGAGTTTCACCTTGGGGAAACAGGTTAAAAATCGTTTTTATATTTTTATTAGGGCTGGCAATCAATTAAAATATGTAATAAATAATAATAATAACAAATAATCGCATGATTATCCATAGTCAATCGCAAATTTATGCACTGATGTTTGTCTGAAAATTTTGTTTTCGTGCTCATGAATCATGTTCTTTTTGAAGAATAGAGTGCTGTAGGAATGAGTCCTAAAACCCGGAAATTAGTTAGCATTTTAGCACGTCATTACATTATTATTGCATTATCATTACATTTGAATCAGGAGTCAGGAGTTTCAACTTGGGAAACAGGTTAATAATCGTTTTTATATTTTTATTTTATGTTTTTATTAGGGCTGGCAATCGATTAAAATATGTAGTCGTAAATAATCGCATGATCGTCCATAGTTAATCGCAAATTTATGCGCTGAATGTTTGTCTGAAAATGTTGTTTTCGTGCTCATGAATCATGTTCTTTTAAAGAATAGAGTGCTGCAGGAATGAGAAATAAGTTCGCATTTTAGCACTTCTGGGTCCTTCTGGGCACTTCTCGTCTGGAAGTCAATGTTTTCTTCGAGTGGGTTTTTAGTTAGATACCTGAAATAAGGTTACACAAGCTTAAGAGATTTTAACGTTTTGTTCTACGTCGGGCTGTCAATCGATTATCACGATTAATCGCAAATTAATTGCAGATTTTTTTATCTGTTCAAAATGTATCTTTCAGGGAAATTTGTCAAGTATTTTATACTCTTATTAACATGGGAGTGGGCAAAATGCATGCTTTATGCAAATTTATGTATATATTTATTACTGGAAATCAATTAACAACACAAAACAATGACAAATATTGTCCAGAAACCCTCACAGGTATTGCATTTAGCATAAAAAATATGCTCAAATCATAACATGGCAAACTGCAGCCGAACAGGCAACAACAGCTGTCAGTGTGCTGACTTGACTATGACTTGCTCCAAACTGCATGTGATTATCATAAAGTGGACATGTACAGTATGTAAAGGGGAGTCTGGTGGGTACCCATAGAACCCATTTTTATTCACATATCGTCAGAGGTCAAGGGACCCCTTTGAAAATGGCCATGCCAGTTTTTTCTCGCCAAAATTTAGTGTAAGTTTGGAGCGTTATTTAGCCTCCTTCGTGACGATCTAATATGACATGGTTGGTATCAATGGTTGGTGGTACTCTTTAGGTTTTCTAGTTTCATATGATGCCAGTATCTGCGCTCTAGCTTTAAAACTGAGCCCACCACAACTTTAAAATCACAAGTTGCATTACTGTGTCAAAGAAATGAGTTAAAACGAATTTGCGTTAATGCGTTATTATCACATGAACTTTGACAGCCCTAGTTTTTATTTTATTATGAAATGTATCGTTTTCTGACTCAGATGTAATGATATTGCACACGGTGAAAACTGGGGCTACATAGCAGTATGAATATGACAGTTTTTCAATATTTTTGTTGCAAAATATCCTCTTTACCTAATCATTATCAACTCCACTACCTTCATTTTCTTGTTTTCAGTTAATGTTTTAATTTTAATCCTCAGGGACCTTTCCTATTGACCTGACGAAGACCCGGCTACAGGTCCAGGGTCAGTCCCAGTACACAGAGGTGCGCTACAGAGGCATGTTCCACGCCCTCTTCAAGATCGGCAAGGAGGAGGGCATCCGAGCGCTCTACTCTGGGTATGGAAAGTGCTATTTTAGGCTCTGTACAAACACTGGCTGTGTTCGAAAGCGCCTACTACATATGATATGACCAATTTTTGTTTACTTTATAAGATACAGCAGGTTTAACTCTCACCCCTTAAACTATTTATTCTAACAGCTCACGGTGAAGTAAGACAAACAGGATCATCAACGAGGGGAGTTTTACAGTGTTATTTAGTACAATTTATTATTGAATTTGCCAAGTTTCTGAGAAATAAAATCCTGTCAATTTTAGTTATGTAACAGGCAACATTTTTATTTTTTGTATAACTTGAATTTGTTTATGCTCACCATAGTAACCCTTGCGAGAGGGTGCAGGAGCCAAAAATGACATAATCTCGTATTGTGCGTAGACCACGAAGGCTCCACAAGCTGACACAAAGCTTGGTCGTGCACCTCTGAATTTTTGTAACTGCATGCGGGGCTTTTCAGACGTGACTGCCACAATAACATAAAAGCAAATAACTTAAATTAAGAAGTAGAATAATGATTTAGAAAGACGGCCAATTCGCTTTTATATGCTTTGAAAGCAGAAGATCTTACAAATCTACATCTGAGTAAATATTTTGCCAGCCGAATCAAATCGTTTACGAGATATTCAACCTTTACTTCATTATCATACATTTAATACCTGACTCCTTTCTTTACAGGGATTGTATAAAGGCGATAAAATATGTCCATGAATATGAGTTCGCAGTTAATTACAATTCCTCTTCGGCATTAAGGAGTTTGGCTTATGGCCGGTAACACTCGTTGACTTCTTGCTTAATCCTCTGTTTGTACGCCCTCTGCCGTTTCGGAGAACACTGCAACACGTGTTGAGCGTGCTTGTAGCTCCGGCGCTATCCGTGGAGGGCCGCGCAACAGTGCCTTGACACTGAGAATTGAGAAATACTAAATCATTATTAGTAAAAAAGTGTTTATTTGTGCAAGTTCAGCAAGAATAAATATGACCTTTTGCCTTTGTGCGTATACATTACTGCAATCGGTTAATATAACTATTTCAGATATAAAAACTCCACAATCTTATACACACTTTATTCTGCTTTCATGTGATAATTTGCCACACCGCCTTTATAGGCGCACAGCGGACTGGAGGAAATCCTGAAATTAGCACCCCTATATACTGAATCGGGAATCAAATCGTGAGATACCAAAAGATTCACACCCCTACTAGTTGCGATATACTCCATTGCTGATGGAAGGAGCGTGTGCTCAATGTGATGTGCTTTGCAGGCAGAGCTGTTACACTTTGTGGGTGGTTGAACTGATATTGTTGAATCCAGTGGGACAAGAAGAAGGAGCAGCTTCTCTTTGATTCTTAAAAGTAGTGGGTGTGATTCAAGTGTTTTGCGTCTACAGTTGTTAAGATTCATCTCTGCTTTTGAGATTTCAAACTCCCTCAATAAGACTGAAATTTAGTTATAAATTAGTTGAGGGAATTCTTCTGCCTTCAGTTTACCCCCCCCAGGTTAAAGGTTAAATGAACGTATCGTACCTCTCCTCTCAGGATCTCTCCTGCTCTGTTGCGACAAGCGTCTTACGGGACAATCAAGATAGGAACCTACAACTCTCTGAAGAGGCTGTTTGTCACTCATCCAGAAGGTGAGTGTTAACTATTTCTGTTACTCTAACATCCTGTCTTCTATGGAGGACGGAACCTGCCAAAATACAAAAATACTGTAAATGCCGTTGTTTTGGTTTTTGACGGATACGGAAAGGATACTTCCATCTACCTCCACATAAACTCAAATGAAGCAAATATATCGATTCTGGCATTAAAATATTGATTTCAAAATCATAAAAAAAACGAGGATAGGTGAATCTTTTTTTCCCCACCCCTAGTGAATACGAACTGGTTGTACTTTACCACAAACAGAACTTTAGAAAAGACAATTTGCCCCTTGGGAATCAATAAAGTATAGTCACATTTGTAAATAATGTGGGATGAATGCACAAAGCAAAGACATGAAATGCACAGCAGTTTACCCTGCTGATGTTGGTGCAGTGACACATTTTCATTGAACAGATTTTCTTTGTGCAGCAGTAACACTGTACACCCCTCATCCACTAAAAAAAAAGGGTTGGCTGTGTCGTGACAACCTGTGTTGACCCGCCTGGAAGCAGACGGACTGTGTTAACCTGCCGGCACTAATTTGCAAGCTAAATAAGAGACAAAGAGCTTCCAGGAAGGAAAGAGAGGCTGCAGCTGTAAGTGCTCTGATGGGCTTTCCCCTCCTATCTGACATTGATCTCATGTGGAGCACAAAATTCTATATATTTAATTGAAATAAAAATAGACAGATCTTCCATTATGTATGACCCAAACAGCCAACATGATTTGTTGTTCAGCGAGATGCTTCAAATCATCCCAAACTTAAGATAAGATAAGCCTTTATTGATACCCAGAGGGAAGACAGAAATAGTACAGATAAATACGAGGTATATAAAACTAAAATAAGGTTAGAATAAGAAAATAAACTAAAAATAGAAAAAAAATATACAAGAACATATGTAAAAGTGACAGTAGTGATTAATAGCAGCAGAGTCAGCAGATCTATGTTAATATGTGATATGATTAAATAATGACACTTGTCTGTCTTAATATAGAGATGTAAAATAAAGAATAGGATGCAAAAACTGAGAATCAAATATAACGGTATATAAAAACAGTATAGTATAGGTATAATATAGTAAGTGTAGTGTAGTATAATGTAATATATATAACAATATATCAACATATATAGAAAGGCTTCTTGTAGCTAGGGCTGCATCTATCGATTATTTTAGTAATCGAGTATTCTACCGATAATTCTGTTGAGTAATTGGATAAAAGATACTTTTGCTTTATTAGGAAGCAATAGTAAATATACAAAAGAGAAAATAAGACAAAACAACTAATTGGTTTCTTCATATACATAATATTATCTATCAAAACTAATATTATAAGCCCGCTTAGAGCTAGTGTTAGGAAGTTAAACGGGTCATAATTCCCTCTCTATTTTCTATTTTCTATTGCTGTGAAAACATCTCCTTCAAACATCTGTCAATCAACACAAATTTAATCTGCAAATTAATCATTTTTCAGTCACAAAAAAATAGCAAATGATCTGGTGTCAACTATTAAAATGTGAGGATTTCCTGCTTTTCTTTCTCTTATATCATTTCAAATTAAAAATCTTTGGGTTTTAGACTTCTTGGTCCGACAAAATAAGACATTTGAAGAATGCCACCCAGGAAACAATGACAAAATGAGTAAAATGATCTTCAGATTAATTGATAAATAATGGTTGGTTACAGCCCTGAATTAGAGCAGTTGATTGTAGATCATTATTAATGTGGTGATTTCTAATGAGCACTGTTTGAAGATGTGTTAGTTCATCACTTGTTGTATTTACGGCATGCACCACGGGGGCAAAGAGTAAAAAAACGTCTTTTTTTTTTTTTGTTGGGAGCTCTGACGTTCACTTCATCCTCCCATGTAGAGAGACACAGAGAGCCACCAAGTTATCAGCCAAATGGGTTTGCACTACATTTATCAGCGATTGGCCGGCGCCAGCATGTTTCTGAGACTGACAGGAAGTTGGTGACCTCAGGCTCTGTCTCTTCCTCTATTACCTCTCTACCGTCTGCTTCTTTTATTTGTCATTTCTCTCTTCCTATCGACTGGCACCACCTTTCACTGTCTCAATATTTAATGTACAATTAGTGTACATGAGATAAATAATATGAATAATAGAGTAGATCAAGGTAGGAGAACAGATGGGAGTGATTGAAGCAATATGTTTTACTTCTTCTGTCGTTTGTGGGATCCTTTCTTAAAGGAGTAGTTCAACATTTTTGGAAAATACGGTAGATTTGCTTGAGCTGAGAAGGTTGATATGAATCTCATATCTGTGTATTAAGTGTATATGTTTAACCAGGATGTGTTTATTAGCCTAAAATAGCATAAAGATTGGAGGCAAAGGGAAACAGCTGGTTCTCTCCAGCTACCAGCATCTCTAAAGCTCACTAGCATTTCATATCTTATTTGATTCGTTCATATAAAAATCGTAAAAAGAAGTCGTAGTGTCTTTATATTTAAAGGGCGGGTCCATCAGGGTACTTTTCTTTTTTGTTTTTTTTAAAAGGAAACACCAACTCAGCCGTTGGCAGAAAGCAGTGACGTAGGTTACCACACTAAGCTAATCAATAAGGTTCTGAATAATGTGAACGTTAGCACCAGCTGAGTTAAAGTTAGTTGTACTAAGTTTGGAAATAACTGAAAGGGTTAGCTCAGATTTCTTGAAGTGGGGTTGTATGTATACTCCCGTGTTCTGTGAGGTAAAATTACTGCTTTTGTGAATGGAGTCTGGTGGCTGTGAAGACCACAATATAACGGCTTCAGTTCCCCGTCAGAAAGGGCTGTCTGATGGCGAGGTAAAGCGGTGAAAATATTCTAAATATAGCGTACACTTAAACTGATATTGATTTCTTTCTTTTTAGGTGGCTAAAATGCATTTTTCTGCTGCTCCCTTCCACAGCCGCTTTACGCTTTATCGCTGTCTTCAAAGCCACCAGACTCCATTCACAAAAACAGTAATTGTACCTCTCCCAACACGGGAGTTGCTGGTCTACCGCTGAATCGATAGTTTCTGATCTGAACTAACGTGGCGTCCACAGCAGTACGTTGCTTAGCTTCCTGTCTGCTTCTCCAAACTGGGAGCACGCTGACCGCCATCTAAGTTACTGTATGTAATACACTGACTATAAGGATGTGTATATATATACTGTACATGTAGCAGTGACATCATGCAGAAACCTACGTCAGGTCTGTTGTTTTCTTCTGTATGGACAGTAATGAGTCAGCTTTTTAAAATGTGTCATCAGCACAGATGAACCGGGGCAAATGTCTTGTGCATTCAGTGTACTTATTGAACAATAATGATTCTGAAGGAGTAAGGAGGGAAACTAATCAGGGGACGAAGAGGTTTTGTTACTTCACCTTTTTATTTTGTGTGTGTGTGTTTTGCCAAAATACAAAGCGCTCTTTCTCTTGTTTTTCTGTTGAATGTTTGCCTTCCCACTCTGCATGCCTTTATGCCACGATGATGCTGCTGTGTTTTGATGCAGGCTTGGGTTTTTTTCCTGTGGTTGTGGTTTGGATCGAGCGCCCGTTCCCGTTGCCCCAAAAAATGAGCGGCGTGAGGACCGCCACACTAACTGTTGGTCAGATTGATCCAGGATCACTGTAACTATTAGTCCATTATTATGTTGTCTCCGCCTCCTTACTCCAATGTAGACACCATTCTAGGTTACTACTAATGAGATCCACCACTTGCTAACAAACTGTCGAAGCTAATTGCAGCTAACAATGGTTCCTGTTTAGTTAAAGCTAATGTACAGAGTGTGCATTCTCTCCAACAGCAATTTCAGCAAAATACGAACATGTGAATATGCAGACAACATAAATTATTAGACACAATGATTTCTTAAATTCTCACAAAACTCTCTCTGTGACTTAAATACTTGTAGGGAGCTCTAAGAAGTGGACAATCATTCCTGAGAATAATTACTTGTCTGTCTTTTTTGTCCTTTCTGACTTTCTCGTAGCAACTTGTGTTCAGAGTTCAAACATGATGTAAAACACAATCAGTTCTATCTCTACAAGAGTACTCTTAAAAGTGTCATTTTCAACACTAATTTGAGTCTTAAAAAGTTCTTTATTTTTATTCTAAATATTAAGATCAATCAAAACCGGATCAATCAAAAAAAAAAGCAGACCAGATGATTAAATCAGACATAAAAGATGATTAAATCAGACATAAAAAGAAAGACATAAAATGTGTTTTTAAATGGCTAATTCTCACACCAAATTCACACTAGGCAGCGGGGAAGTGCGGCTCGCCACAATAATTACATTTTGCTACGACCGGGAGGCGTGTTCACGTGTTTCAAGCAGGAAGAAATTCTTTGTAACTCAACATGTCACAGGATCTGTTTACTGATTGGCTGCGGGTCCTCTCTGGCCGCACGTTGCCGCTAAAAGTTACTTGGCTTTTCCCAACTTTGAGTTTGGCCGCACTTCGCCGCTGCTCTGTTGTAAATTCGGCGTTACCTTAATAAACAGGACAACAAACACAATTTTTTAAAGTGGAGAGCATGCATGATACATTTATGATGTATGGAAATAACATAACATCCCCGTAGACATCTAGTAAATTATAGGCTAATCTTGTGTTTTAGTGGTTTTGGTTGCTTTTGGTGGTGTGTGTGTTAATTAATGTAATTTCCTGTCTCTTTCCTGCCAGACGAGACCATGGTCATCAACGTCTTCTGTGGTGTCGTGTCTGGAGTCCTGTCCTCGTCTCTGGCCAACCCCACTGACGTCCTCAAGGTCAGTCTTAATGCTGGGGACAAGGCCCAGACTGAAATATCTGTTCACCAATATATCAATCAATGTCAAGATCCACTGCTAATATGTTCCTACTTGATCACTGATACTGAGCTGCAACTCAATTATATTTACCTGGGTATCTGGTTCAGTTTCTGGTTTAAATATTTTAATATATTTTAATATATTGAAATAGTCCTGTGACTTTCTTCCTTAAAAATAATCCTTATACCTGAGTTCAGACGCTGAGTGAAGTGCTGGGTTGTAATCTCGGGGATAATCTTGTAATCTTTGTTGTTGTTTTTGTTCCAGATCAGAATGCAGGCGCAGGGCAGTTTACTCCAAGGTAGCATGATGTCCAACTTCATGAACATCTACCAGACAGAGGGCACCAGAGGGCTGTGGAGAGTGAGTGCAGGATTACTATGTGTTATGTACTGTATGTACGAGTAGTGGATACTGTGAAAGAAAGAAAACCATAAGTATTTTACTATAGTTTTAGTCAAATAAAACTGTTGAACATTTCAATCAATCTAGTTAAGCCAAAACCAATAATTTTTTTCATTTTAGTAAAACTTATTTCACATAATATTTTATCATTATCTGATGAAAAACACGGATTGAATGATTAAGAATGCAGAAAGTGTGTCTGGTTTAGTCAATGTCAAAGAGGGAGGCTGTGTTCACACGGGCCAACAAGTCCGCCACCAGTATGTGCACGGCTGCATGTAAACAGGAGTATTAGTGGAATATTCATTTTCATTAGCCATGTAGACAGCTTAGTAGGAATATTGTCTTTTTTAAGAATAAGGACAAAAACTGGAATATTTTGTGCATGTACACATGGTCAATGTTGTGTTCACAACTTGTTTCCACTGCCGCCGAGTGGCCAAAAAACAGACATTTTGGTTACATCCGCTCGTTTGCTGCCTTTGTGGAAGATATTCATTAAGTACAGAGAGATTGGTACAGGACATGTTTAGCCTAGCTTAGCACAAAGCCTGGGGAAGCATTAAAAAAGGAAAATTGCACCTTTCAACAGCTCTAAAATGTTCTCGTTTACATGTTGTATCTTGTTGTCGAGTCATATGAGCTTGTTGTATGTCAAGCTCTGTGCAGTGAGTTGTACTGTAGCGTTACAATCAGACTTATTTTCATCCTCCTCTTCCTCAGGGTGTCATCCCCACAGCACAGCGAGCAGCCATCGTCGTCGGGGTGGAACTTCCTGTCTATGACATAACGAAGAAGCACCTCCTTAAGTCCGGCGTCATGGGAGACACCATTTTAACACATTTTATGTGAGTTTATTTAACTCTCTGGTCATCCTTTATGATCATACCATGTCTTCATTTTAGCAGTGATTAAAAACTGCGCTGTCTTCAATGTCTGGTTGTGTGTTTACAGTTCAAGTTTCACATGTGGCCTGGCGGGGGCGCTGGCCTCCAACCCTGTAGACGTGGTCCGGACCCGTATGATGAACCAGCGAGTTTCGTCGGGAGCCCCGATGTATAAAGGAACACTGGACGGAGTGATGCAGACGTGGAAGAACGAGGGCTTCTTCGCTCTTTATAAGGGATTCTGGCCTAACTGGCTGCGGCTGGGGCCGTGGAACATCATCGTATCCTTTTAAAACCTACACAGCGCATTCACAGGTGGGAAAAACAGGGAAATCAGACTTCTGATCTTTTCTAGTTGTTGAAGAAATTGTGGGATTACATAAAAAGAAATGAAAAAGGATCGGATCTATCCAGATATACTGTACACCAGACTCTTTATACTATAAAATGGAAATTGTTTTGTCTGTGTGTCCAAAGAGTTGAGTAGATTTGTACGGGATAGTTGAATAGTTTGAATTATATTACAGTGGTGGCTGCGTAGGATTGTTTGAGCCAAACATTTTCAATAACTCCAGAGCGTTATAAAGTCCAAAAATCTAAATTTATTGAAAGAGATAGATTTAATAATTTTCAAAATTCGTACCACTAGTGCAGTGCCCGTTCAAAACATGCTGAATGCTTGGCCTGTGGTAGGAGCAGACTTAAATATTTTGCTCCACCTTTATCCCCCCTGATAATTCAGCTCAAACCGTAGCGCTGTACAGGGGACATAAAATAATATTCGACAATTTAAAACAGTTTTTAATCAAAGTTGTGATGACTGAGCTTTCTCTTTCTCCCATTGGGCGAGGTAGGCAATTTCCTACCCAGTACCTTGAAATAACCAGAGGAAAACATCTACATTTCAGATTCAATTTTGACCCACTAAATATATTTCAAATATGATGCATTATTTTTCATTAAACTATCCAGCATCATATTAGACCTGGAAGCTCCACCTTGAACAGACGTTAAGTACATTTTTGAGTACTTCTACAACTGCCAATACCAACATTCCCAGTCTCAGTTGGTGGTAACGTTAATTGTGTTATAAGTTGGTATCAAGTCTGACATCGGGGAAACAGTCTAATTCACGGGGGAAAAACACACCCAAGTCGAGAAACACTGGTGTAATGCTCTGTGGTTCGATTCTGCTTCCAGTTGGCTATCTGCTCGTGTTGACTCCAGTATTTATCCATGTGACATTAGCAGGCTTTGCTAAAAGGAAGTGCAGTGAATGTAAGTTAGTCCCACTGCGGACGACATGCGGGACTCAGTCTGACAGAGATTCCTTATTTTATTGTTGTTGATGTATAGTTGTTTTTAATCTAACAAAATATTCTGCTTCAATCCATATTTGTTGGCGTTTAGCCTTTCAAAAACAACATTTTCACTGAGCTCGTCGCACATAAAGGAAGGCACGCCACGCACCTGTATTAACTGGGCGGTCTAGAAGCAATCTAATGCTGCTAGATGCTAATGCTGTGATATGAATCATGACGTTTTCCTCAACACACCTGTCAGTTCTTCATCACCTTCGAGCAGCTGAAGAAGCTCCCGTTTTAACAGGAACAGGAAGTGGGACTTCACTGGTCTGTCAGACTGTGTCGGGCATAAGTGGGCGTGAGCACGGCAGCACCTGGAGTTTATTCACACTCCCTTCAAATTCATACCAATGATGATCCAACACTATATCAGTCATCTGCCCATGCTCATCCAAATCTTATGTTTCTCTGTTTTTTAGCGATGTGTTTTATTTATTGTCACTGGTTCTGTTCTCGTACTGTTTTAAGGACTGTTGCTCTCACCCCCGACCTCCTTCGACACTCCCCAGGCAGCTAAATGTTTGGTTGTAGCAGAAGGCTGAAAGGTTTATTCCCTTGAGCTGATTGGAAAGACAGAGTTTACCTCTGTGGATTGGGTGAGTGGAATATTCTGAACTTTGGCCTTTTTTTAACAGACAAACAGAGATGACACTTGTGATTGTTTGACTACACTGAAAAAGAAAACACATGGGAAATGGATTTATTAATATGTCAGTTCAGACATGCATGTCTACGCAGTTTGTGGAGTTAAAAAAAAGTAGGAAAATAATGTGAAATTTTAAAATGACTGACGTGTAGGAACCCTGTATTCTGAATGCATGAAATATGCTCAGATTCAACTACTGAATGTGAGGGGATAGCATGGAAGAGTGATGACACATTGACTGTTACAGGTAGTTACTGAACAGTATTAAGACAGAAAGGAGGAAATAATGCTCAACAGCACTCCAGATGATTAATGGGTAATCTCTATATGGAAAATATACAACAGCATATTAGGGCCATTGTAGGTAAAAAAGAAATTGCGGAGATTATCTGAGATTAAAGTCACAAATTTAGTTGTTCTAATAGATTTGGGATTTTTTTTCTTGTAAATGGATTAATCTCAGACAATATTTGAGGTTTTCTTGCAAATTTATGACTTTATAATCTCCGAGAATATTCATGTTTTTTTTCGTAAATTTACCACTTTAATCTCAGAGAATATTTGAGGTTTTTCTTGAAAATTTATGACTTTATAATCTCAGAGAATATTTGAGGTTTTTCTTGCAAATTTATGACTTCATAATCTCAGAGAATATCCAAGTTTTTTCTCGCAAATTTAAGACTTTATAATCTCAGAATATGCTATTTTTTTTTTTACTTAAAATTCATAAATTCAGAGGGTTTTTTTCTCTGATTACCCCCCCGGCTCTGTAGTTATTATTAATTATCTACAATGTCCCTGATACACCGTAGTAAAGATGACACTCAGCGATATGTTGTCATCTTTGAAATATTGAGGTGATAGGAAAAGGTTTCACAAAGCCTCTAAAATGCCGTTTTAATCTTTAAATGGGTCAGTTGCCAGAAAATCACTCAACAATTCTGTATGAATTTTAAAAAAGTGTTATCTTATCTTCTATATATTATTTGTTAGAAGAATTTCCAGACACATTGAACACAAACTCTGAACGTCTGTGATCTTAAAGAGCCACTGAAGTTTTACTTGAAACAATCAGAAATCTGAACCAAGGTGGATGTATGTTACCTTGTCATGTCGTGGTGTAAATATGATGCACTATTCTTACTGTTGTGTCCCTCATTCGAGGTGAAGTGATGGCATGAATAGAAAAGTGGCGGCTGGTGTGAACAGAAAGTGCAAAAGAGGGCCTTTGTGCCAAAATTGTTGCGTTTCTACCCGGCTGAGTTACATTTTTTTTGCAGCTAATTCTTAAAGAGATTTAGTTTGCAGCGTGAAATCTGGAGAAACTCTTTCCTGGAAAGGGTCTGAAAGTCGGTGTAGTACATTGTTTGGAATTGAATTTTGTGAATCAAGTTCTCTAAACTCCCACGTAAAACAAACCAAATGCATTTTTAATAACTTTTTAATTCTTAATGTGCATCTATACACGATGGCTCCTAACACATGCAACAAGTTATTACAGTACAGGAGTGCAGCTTCCATTCTTTCATCCACCAGCATCACCAAACCTTTTTATTTTATATCCCAAGTATTTTTAGTAGTTTTGATTTTTTTCAAAAGCTGAAGGATATTTATTTTGTCAACTTTTTTTAGGTTGTCAATGAAAAGTTTCTCATTCTGGCAGCAGTTTTCTGTGGCGCTCGTCATCAGATTTCTTCTGTTGTAACGACACAAACATGCTGGATTCTATGACTGACATATATTCTAATTAATAGCTTCAACAGCACCGGCACTTCGACATGTGTACTGTATGTAGACAGCGGTCTGGTCACATTTCATATTTAAGCTTCTTGCTGAATTACCTCGTAGTTTGCTTTCATCTACGAAGGGATACTTCTGGATTTTGTGCATTAGGTTTTTTTGCTCTCCATTAAAAACACACATCAGTGGTCATCGCAGCTGCAGAAATCTCACAAACTGCCTTTTCTTGATTGACCCTGACTGCAGAATCCAAAACCTCCAGTATTACATTTTAAAAAGTCACAAATAGCTTGTAAAATATGCATTTGTCTTCTGACATTTTATTTGGCCACGAGCAGCTACTCCAGTTGGTTTCATTGTGGAATTCATTACTTGAATTAAACTAGCGGACAGCTGGCTAGTTAGCTAGCTAGCTTGCTAATTCCACCATGCTTTAATGCTGCACTGGTTACAGAAAGTGGGCTGAATAGCAGGTTGGTGGCCAGCGACAGCGCTGGGTTTAATGGTCCAGACACACTAGACGTTGCGTCGCCTCACGTCGCCTTTGTCTTGGCCAAAAAGCTGCACTCGAACACACCGCAAAGACCATAGCCGACTGCTGACTACCACGTACGTTTTGCGCCTGCGTGAGATGAAATAACTCTCCACACCAGCAGGCGGCGGTAGTCTGTATTCGTCATTCAAAAAAGGGAAACAGGAAGACCAAGGACGGCGGATATACAAGCCGTTGTTATGATACGTACATGAAACAAAGCGGCGTATGCCGACCATTTTCACACCACTCTCACTCACCACTTAGCTTCATTCCAGATGGCCAGATTGCTTTCCTCACTTCCGTTTCTCTTCTCGTGCACTGATTCGCTTAAGCTGAACAGCCAATCAGAGTGATTTCTCTCACCGACGGGCTCCGCCGCCGATTCAACACGCTGAATCGGCCGAAAAACCTCCGACACCAGCAGAGTAGAGCCGACGGTGTGTGGGACACACCGCAAAAACTAGACCGACAGACACTCACCGACGGCCACAAACTGTCCGATGGCCGACCGTCTGCTTGGTTTAGTCAGGACCTTAACGGTCACTCCCCACCGCTCCGGAGAAGTATTAGTTAACTGTTTGTTTTCATAAATCATGTTATCTTTTAAAGAATGTGTCGTTCTCAGCTGATCACTCCAGTGTCACATCACAGCAGGTTGTCTTCACTTCCTGTTCACCGTTACATGAAGTGTCCAGCCTTTAGTTTAAAACGTCCAGAAGGATTTCCCTTTGTGATCGTCCCGTAGTTCATTCCTGTGATTGTGTTTGTGTTGTAAAAGTTGTCTTTCTGGCATTTTAGAACCATATTTTATGTTGCAGAGTTTTATCTATTTTCTAATTATTACTTTGATCTGATTTGACCTTTGAATGATTCATCTATTTATTTGAACCTGAGTACAGTGAGTTTCTTTACAAAGTGGCGTCTTTTTTTTTTTTTTTTTTTTACATTTTTGTGTCTTAATCTTAATTAAGGTGTCGACCACATTAAAGGAATACTTCACCCCCAAAATAACCATTTGTATATCAATTACTCACCCCGTGTTACCTTGAATTCTTGAAGAAAACTTCTCTCATGTCTCTCATGAAAATAACAGAGAAAAGTCTTGATGAATTGAAGTAAACGGGGGGGCTGTGCGTAACAACAGCAAAACTATATCAAAACAAACTCTCACAACTTGTGCAGAATAATCAGTCTCATTTATTGCAGTCGTATGCTCACTAACTTCCACAACACATGCATCTTCACTAAAACCTGCGTATGGCAAGCCGTTTTAACATTTAATAGCTAAGCTTGACTATCTGGAATTTTTGGACCATTCCTAACTCCAGTTAGAGATATCTACAACGTCATTCTGACTCGTCACAATTTAATTTTAGATATCTAAAAAGGACAATGTAGATATCTACAACTGAGGGGAATTAAAGATATCTTGAACTGGAACTCTGACTAGTCAGAATTAAATTGTAGATATCTTGTTACCAACACACTTGATAAAAAAGCTAGTTTTAATACAACTAAAGAACTTGTATGTTTTTGTATGAAAAGAGGAGCACGTGTGGTGCTTTCGTTTTGCTGATCACGATTGTATAGCACTTTATCTTTATGTAAGAGAGCTTGTGATTGATCGAAGGACAGAAAATAGTTCCCTCCTGACTACACAAGAGAGCCTCTTGCAAAATGTCTGGTGTGTGCCATGTAATCAGGTTTTCTTTTAAGTTTTATCAGTATATTGTATGGAGGATGGAACCTGACAAAATAAATGAATAGATAAATAAATGACTGTAAATAAATAAAGACGTCATTAAAATATTAAATAATAAAGAATAAATGCTAAAATAAATAAATAGATTAAAAAATAAATAAATACATAAAAAATAAAAGGGAAAATTAAACAGAAGAATAAATAAGGAAATTAATACAAAGATAAATAAATAAAAAAAGCAAACAAAACAGAAATATCAATTTATGTCACATTTTATCAATTAATTAATGGCTACATTTATTTTTAATATTATTTTATTCTTATTTATTGAGTCATTTATTTATTCATTCATTTATTTTTGATTATGGCAGGTTCCGTCCTCCATAATGTGTTCGCTTTTCTATTGTTTAATAGTAGTTGTAGTATAAAAATCTTCACACTCCCTTTCCCTTCAGACATGTGGTAGCTCTCTCTGTGACTGAATCAAGTTTGTTTGTTTTTAGTCTCCCTGTTCTCATGTTGAATAAAACAAAAGCACCTGTTACACTGATCAAAAAGATATTGATTATTAATTTAGGTTCGGCATCATTCCTCCTGATCACATTCAGAAACCTGCGTGGCCACTTGTTTTCTCTGAACTTTATGATTGTTCAGTGACACTTTTATGAATGAATTCTTCATTAAAGCATCCTCTACTAAACAAACCTCATGTAGGTTTTTTTAACGGAGAGTTATTCGTGTCCCACTTCTATCGAGATGCTTCAGAGGCTTCAGTCAAAAATATTAAAATCAAATTGTCCATTTTTCTCTTTACTTCCACTTGTTTGCACTTTGATGTTTCATTGCTGTCTATAAACCTTTACGCTAGTTCACTTGATGATTTTATGGTGGAAGTTTTAAGTGGGGAGTATTTTAAGTTTTTCTTTGACTGAGAATGGGTCTGGCTTTATATTCAATTCAATGTTCACTCAAATAAAATATATGCTGTGATTGTTTCTGTATTAGTTTGTGTGTTCTTGCTCATTCGCTTGAGCTGCTTACAGTCAATTTCCTGGATTTTAATATTTAAAGGTTCCATATTGTAAAAAATTTGATTTTCATGTCTTTTATTTTACAAAGCAGGTTTAAGTTCTATATAAATACTGTTAAACTATCAAAACGCTCAATATACGGAGAAACACACACAGCCCGTATTCAGAAATTGTGCGTTTGAAACAAGCCGTCAGGATTTCTGTCCATTTGTGATGTCACAAATATACAATATTTAGACCATTACACGGTTTTAAACGTAAACATTCTAAATGTGTCCCAGTTTATTTCCTGTTGCAGTGTATGTGAATGACATCAGCTGACAGGAAGTAAACATGGACCCAAACTGTTGCCTAGCAACGCAATTCCATTGCAATTCCTTTGAAATGAGCTAAAACGGAGCGTTTCAGACAGAGAGTAAATACAGGTATATTCAGGCAGACAGTATGAGGAAAACAAAGTTGTTTTTTTACATTACAGCATGTAAACATGTTCTAGTAGAAACACAAAATACAAGTATGAACCTGAACATAAAGCATAATATGTCCCCTTTAAGTGCTAGTAATATAAATACTGTGAAAGTGTTGAAACGCTCAATCCATGGAGAAATACACACAGCACGAAAGTCTGAAAATCTGCCTTCGAAACAAGCCGTCAGGATTTCTGTGCCTTTGTGATGTCACAACTAAACATAACGTTTTAAACATAATCAATGTGATTTTCGAACGCAACCAGAGCCTGTATTTAGAAACTGCCTTTTTAAACGTAAACATTCTAAATGTGTCCCAGTTAAGTTCCGGAAGTAAACATGGAACCGAGCTGTTGCCTAGCAACGCAATTCCGTTGTTGAAATGTTCTAAAACAGAGTGTTTCAGACAGAGGGTGAATACAGGTATATTCAGACGGACAATATGATGAAAATAAAGCCTTTTTTGAACATTACAGCATGTAAACATGTTCTAGTAGAAACAAAACTGAATTCATGTGTATAGTTATAGTTAGCACGGCAGGAGTATTGATTTTATTTTCTTAGATTTATAGAGTCGGAGCTACCGCTGAAGCAGCAACTAAAGGGCTTCGCAATAGCTTTGCCCAAAGACGAGAAGAACCTGACAACAGCGTCCTTCTTCGGGGTCGGAGCGGGTACGGTCAGGTAAGTCTTCAAGGCCAGGATGAGTTCAAATCTATAGGTCAGATCCTGTGACGGCGCCATCAAGACTCGATGGAGGAGCACATTTGCAGAGCCGAAGAGCTCGCTCAGGTCTTCGAACAGAGCCTTGTAGATCTTACGAGATGGATGGTCCATGCTGATAATGTTATTAGCAACATTGATCTCTCTCAGTACCTCGTCGGTCAGATCGAAGATGGCTCTTTTGACATCTTGTGGGAGCTGGGTTGTCCGGGCCTTCTTCATGGTGTGCAAGAGTAACCCTACAAGCAGCAGGGCGACCGACCACCGCTTCTCATTGTCATTGTCAGATTGTCTTTCTTCAGTATCAGTATGTTCTGAACTCTGATCTGACTGATCAGTATGTACTGGACTCTGATCTGACTGATGATCAGAATGTTCTGGACTCTGATCTGACTGATCAATCACTGGAGCACCCAGAACATACTGATCATCTGGCTGATGATCAGTATGTTCTGGACTCTGATCCGACTTATGATCAGAATGTTCTGAACTCTGATCCGACTGATGATCAGAATGTTCTGAACTCTGATCTGACGAACTGGTATCGGAGCTTTCATCGTACAGTCCGTCGTCCGAGTCCGCATACCAGTAGTCTCTGTCGTCCTCAACAGCTTTTGGCCAACGCCAACATTCGGTGGACTCCGCCATTATTGCCATGACCTCTGCGTTCGAAGTGGAACACATAATGTCACAGGGCCCACGCGGTAGGACAATACGCCGTGGCTTTTCCTTTGTACAGGTGGTGAAGTTCCTCACAAAAGTTCTGCATAATGTTGTGCACTGGCATTCCATTTGGCGCTTGCATCTTAGTGATCGACTGAGCAGACGGATCATGGTGTTAAGAGTCGGGTAAAAGATGCAGTTACACTCAAAGTTCTCGAATATCGGAGGCCCTTGGTTGGAGCGCATCACCACGCTTATGCAAGAGTTGACTTTTTCTGCCACCTCTTTTGCAAATAGCAAGACGAGTCTGTTAAAGCTCCCACAGCAAATGCGTTCCGGGGTGGTGGAGGCATTATTGAAAACCTGCGGAAGGATGTGTCTCAGGTTCTCCGCGACATCGCACTCGTTTATACCGAAGAAACACTGGTCAGGGTTTACATGAGCGTATATCCGCGGAGCTTTCCTGTGCCAGTCTGCGGTGATGTTCGCAATGGAGTCCTGGATGATCCTGGTCGACGAATTGACAATGTGCTGACACAAGTCGACCGCCACCAACGTGCTGAAGTCGTCGAGCGCGCCAGATTCCACCGCGCTCATGCAATGGTTCTCCAAAGACTTTAAATATGGGTCGATTTTCAGCTCGCTCTCCTTGATGTGAGGGAATTTCGCACTGGCGGTCAGTCGGAGTCCACATAGATTCATGTGTTTATACATTTTTTCAGTTTGTGTTCTGTCTGTCTGTCTGTCTGTGTTACCTCTAGTTCAGTCTGATAGTCAATCAGTGGCTCTGGGTGAAGATCTATATGTGTTCTGAGATTAATAAGCCATTCTGACATCAGAGACATTCCTTTGTGATGTCATCAGGGGTGTGGCCATCAGTCTCCATAGACCTTTTCATTGCCATTCTGTTGCTATGGCAACACAGCTCCGGATGCGACAATGATTGGAGGGTGGGCGGGTCAAATAAGATGAGATAAATCTTTACAGAACCCCAGAGGGGATATTCGGTTGCACAGCAGTAGTACAGGTAAAATGAGAAAGTAAAAGAAAGCCTGTATAAAACTAAGATAAGAAAATAAATATGAAATTATATTCAATTACGTCTCATCCTATTTTGTAAAAAGCAATTTAATAAGCAGAGCAGGGCTGATTTTCACCAAATGAATAAACAATTTGTATGTCAAATATTAACATGCAGCACCCCAAATACACTTTTTAGTGACACATGGCATTGCATTTACATTTAAGGAGCCTGAAAGTCCCGTAATCTAAAAGTTCTTTTTTTTTTTTAAACCAAATTCATTTTTGATAATTCAGAGGAAACAGGGTTTGGAGATAAGCGCAAAAAAGTTCTCCAAAACATCTTTGTGTATAAACTTGCGGCCTGCTGTGTGTAACAGCTCACAGGTGTGTGTATAAAAGGTCGTTGTGCCAGTCCTGCGTAAAATTACGCACGGTTAGTGTGTGGCTTTATCATTTATAACTACTATTTTTTAACATTTTGATACTTTAAAAGTACACCAGAGTAGTTGTACATTGTTGTAGGCCTAGTGTTCATTTAATTACACTGTGTATTATATTAAAGGAGTTACTCCTGTCTCTCTTTGCAGTTGAAATCTAACCAGTTTCCTTTTATCAACATCAATGCGTTAGAAATTAACTTAATACAGGTGTTGCCTCAATATTGATAAACATCATCAATAATCACATCTAATACAACAAACATTAAACACAACGTAGACTATGCTAAGAGTGTTTTGTTTTCTTAGTTATTATTTTATTCATATTCTGTTTTCTTGTTGTTTATAATTTTAGTGATATGTCTGTTTCACATTAACATAGCATCTTTCCTTCAAACTCAGCCTTATCCAGCAGCTCCTCCTGTGTGCACCAGAGTGAACTTAGAGCTGGTTAGCTTTCTGATAGCATAATTAAAGAAGTCTTTAAGATCTTTTATAAAACTAGGCTGGTTGAAATTGGTGCTACATGACCAGAGAAAACAGAGAAAAGGGGTCTGTGGTATTCTCTTTTTGCTCAAAAGATAGAAAACCTACAACATCCAGAATGCACGTTGCAGCGACTGAGTCGACTTTATTTATATGACATAGAAAATAAGTACAATGATAAACTCAGTGCTGTACAATTCAAGCAAGGATTCCCATCCAAAACGTATACTAATATAAATTTACTAGCCTATTTGAGTGATACATATAGGAAATAGGAGATGAAATTTACCAAAGGAGTTGCAAGAGGGAAAACAAAACCGTTGTACTTCTACTGCAGCTATGAAGAAACCAAGAATGTTATAGGAACAGAAAAAGGTGCTTTTGTCACATCTGTATGTTATCTAATCTTTCATGCTGATTTAAAAGATCCAACGGACAAAGTTGTGCTGTCAAAAAAACTAAAATCTGACAAAAAACATTCAGCAAAGTAGAGTCTAAGCAGTAAACTAAAAAAACGTATAGGTGACATACATTAGATAACAGTGTACATCTGGTTAATTTTGATTATTTTTTTCCATCATGTTTTTCTTTGTTTAACATCCGTCCTAATCCTTTTATCGGCACAAACTCAGCTACGAGTGTGATTTGTAAGAGATAAGATAAGATAAGATATTCCTTTATTAGTCCCACAGTGGGGAGATTTTGCAATTTATCATTTTATTTACAGTTTTTCTCATTCGCTTTGGTTCAATTATCAAATGAGAATTTTTTTTTTTTCAAAACACTAAACTCAAATCTCTGAACAATTAGTTTAGTCAAACAGATTTGAATTTCTCATTCATTAAAGCAAATTGCACGTGTTGTGGCACAATAGTCAGTACAATATCCTACATTTATGCACCATAACCACTTGCACACGTCTTGCTGATCAAAAGTGATGAGTTGATTCTCAGTGAAATGTCTTCACAACTTCTAAACATTATTTCATCGTTTGAGCCGTCACATGCAAAATGATCCGTTCAGTTATCAAAACCTGCCAGACTACCTGTGTATTCCATAAAAGTAAAACGTCCTGCTGCTGCGCTGAGGCGGCCGTCTGGCTGCTGCTGCACCGAAGAGCCGCCGCTTGAAATGCAGTTTCGGGTCATTTTGGAGGTCGTTCATTTATTTCTCTAACGGGACTTTTCTGTTGTTGTTTTTTTAGCTGAAAGTTGTGCACTGAATGAATATGAATATTATTCTTATATTTGTAATTTGGGTGAACTGACCCTTTAATATTTCCTTTGCTGGGACTTTAGAGACACATCTAGTGTCTAACTGTAGTTTTACATTCTGTGTCATAAATTTATCCTATAACTTTTGCACATTTGGGACATTTCTCTGAGCTGCTGCAGAGTGATTTTTATAAGCCAAAAGATTCTTCTTTCAATCAATCAATCCCACACACACACACACACACACACACACACACACAGTGATTAAGTGAACCAGCTTCAGGTGTGTGAGCTTGTCACACAGCTGAACTGTGGTTTCATTAAACCTCATGAGAAGGAGGAAGTGGCTCTTTTAGTGTCTGATGTGTGTGAGGAGGCTTCCACTACTGAACAAGCTGCTGCTTCATACACACATTCAGATTTATGTAGACGTTTATATACGTTCTGTTATTTTAAAAGAAATCAGAGCTGAGTTCTCTCCAGAGCTCCAGCAGCAAATATATTTGCTTAAGTCCTCCAGTTTGTCTCGTTAGTTTTATGTTCTTTGTTTTTCTATAACCGTAGGATCACCCTACACATGTTTTATTCTCTGTAGAGGTTTTTAACAGGTTTTCAGTGTCACATTTAGAGAGCGTATAGACCATGAAGGAGGAGATTGCTGCTGCTGTGTTCTTTGTTGCTCGGCTGGTGAAGAGATATGGCTGTCTGGATACCGACGGCAGGGAGCGCTTCGCTGCTGCCCTCACCTCTGTTCTGTTTGAGAACTACAAGAACCACTGGCACCCGAACGCACCATCCAAGGGACAGGCCTACAGGTCAGGAAATCAACTTTTATTTCTAATTTTTTGTGTAACCATTTGAACTGAACCCACAACTGTGTTTTTTAAATTTCCTTTGGTGGAAGTGTTTTTTGTGTTTGTCTAAGCACAAATCTGAAGACATTTTCAAAATCAGTCAAACCGTTTGGCTGAAAAGTGTATTTTCCTTATCGTACTCTATCTAGTCTTTAGGCACATGAGTTTTTGCAAAATACTCCGTTATATTTTTGGAAAAGATGGTCGTCCCATGTGCCCAAAGACTAGATGTAGTATAAGAAAATGTCTGTATCTCAGAAACTACAAAGAAGTTTTTGGTATCAATGAACTCATAAGTTGAATATCAAAGATCTGCACACACATGCAGTGTAAAAATATAATACATTCATATTTCATATGGAAAACATTTTATAAACACTTATCTTCGCGTTTGTCGGTAAAAGACTTCCGCAAAGGATACACGGTGTATCCTCGCTTAAAGCTCCTCCGGCAAGCCACCTCGCTCCTTGAGATACATTTTAGGAATTGGGATGTTCAAGATGGAGCGCTGAGGTCGATTTCTGGGTCAGAAGCTTGAGACGAGGAAGCACAAAATCTGGAAATGAGAAGCTCCTACAGTCTATGTAAGACGCCGAGCCATCCAGCACGACTCGCCACCTCTGGAAACTCCAGAAAAACTTTTAAACTAACTGTTGTCGATCTAAAATGAAGACAACTACATGGCTTATTTCTCGCCTTAGATGTTTTCAGAAACACTATTTTCGTAATATATAAGAGAAAAAGTTTCCAAATGAGCCGGGAGCAGCAGCCCACGAGTGAAAGCATTCATCCAATCAGGTGCCTAGCTGCAGCATCAAGTGTCCAATGCTGGGATGCGGCGCGACCCCTCGCGTCCAAAAACGCCCCCTGTGGACACCTACCATAACAGAGAAAATTGGTTGGGTTTCCTATCTCATATGGCTGAAGCGGAGTTGTATTTTGTGCTGCTGTGTGTTTCAGGTGTCTCCGTATGAACCGCGTGCGGCTGCAGGACCCGGTGTTGCAGCAGGCCTGCGGGCAGAGCGCCGTACGGTACGAGGATCTGGGCCTTCCACAGGAGATGACGGTGTGGGTCGACCCTGGAGAGGTGTCCTGCAGGTCAGGCCAGTTGAGACAAGACAGTTGTGTATGGATTAAATAAGCAATACTACAATTTTTATTGAGCTTTAGCCAGGTCTTTATGCTAAGCTCATCATTCGGAACGTTATTTAGCCTCCTTCATGACAAGCTAGTATGACCTGGTTGGTACCAATGGATTCTTTAGGTTTTCATAGTTTCATATGATGCCAGTATCTTCACTCTAGGTCTAAAACTGAGTCCACTACAACCTAAAAATCGCAAGTTGCGTTAATGCATTAAAGAAATAAGTTGTGTTAAAACAAATTTGCGTTAACGCGTTCTTGCCACGTTAACTTTGACAGCCCTAGTTATGATTTAGCTATACATGTGCAAATCTAATTTTGACAACCTCAGAGCAGGGAACCACTGATCTAGTGGCGAGTTGATGCAGCGTGTCCAATGAAAACCTGCTTTTTATGACTAGTATTTCTGTGGTTTTGTGTGTTTGTTGTCCTCTTTGCAGGTACGGTGAACAAAGCTCTCCATTCTGCGTCTCAGTGGTGGACAGCTATCGGCGTGGGGACGGGGAATTCTCCCGCCGCATCAACGAAGCCGTGGAGCGTGCAAGCCTTGACGTCAAATCAGGAAGCTCTTCAGACGAGGAGGACGGGGGCGGAGACAACAGCATGAGTAACCACAGCATGAGTAACCATAGTATGAGTAACCACAGCATGAGTAGCTGCAACCTCTCAGCTCTCTGCCCTGTTCCAGTCCCACCCGCCTACCCGGAGCCCAAAAGCATCCCGACTGTCAGCAACCCGAACAGCGTCTACCGGGTAACACATAAAGGATCATTCATTAACTGTAACCATGATCTGTTTATTTTACCATACTGTAGTTACCAATGTAGAAGTAATGAAAAAAATGTTGGACGTAGTCTGGAGTTTAGCAAAATAGTCCATCAGTGTTCTTGCCTGGTGATAGATTGCATATCTGGGACTTTATTGCTAAGCTCATTAAGGGGCGGGTCCATTATTTTGAGGTTTTTATATCATCATGTAGCTTCCCAGTGGTGTTCCTTATGTATTCAAATCCGAACATTCAAATTTAGTAAGTAAGTTTTAGCGTCAAAATGCTATTTTCCCCTCAAGCCCTTCTAAAAACTTTTTCCCACGTGACCTGACGTAGGTTTCTGCACGATGACGCTGCTACATGTACAGTATATATATTCATCCTTATAGTCAGTGTATTAACGTTACATACAGTAACTTAAATGGCGGTCGGCGTGCTCCATTGGTATGGAAGCTAAGCAATGTACTGCTGTGGACGCCACGTTAGTTCAGATACGAAAGTCACACATTAACCCAAACAAACTAACCGATCGATGCAGCGGTAGACCAGAAACTCCTGTGTTCTGTGAGGTAAAATTACTGTTTTTGTGAATGGAGTCTTGTGGCTTTGAAGACAGAGATAACTGCTTCAGTTCCCCGTCTGAAAGGTCTGCCTGCAGAAAAACTTTATATTGCTCTCTTCAAAGCCACCAGACTCCATTCACAAAAACAGTCATTTTACCTCTCAGAACAGAGAAGTATACATACAGTACAACCCCACTTTCCCTTTCAGTTATTTCCAAACTTAGCACAGCTAATGTCGACTCAGCTAGTGTTAGCATTCACATTATTCATAACTTTATTGATTAGCTTACTGTGGTAACGTCACTGCTTTTTGCAAAAGCTGAGTGGACGTTTCTGTTTGGAAAAAACGGAGAAGAGCGCAGATGGACCCACCCTGAGCATTGGAACACAGATTGCCAGTAAAGCAACTTCTAATAAATGCTAAAGAATAGGACACTACAATCTTTTGACTACAGATTTAATTCTGCTGAATGAACCTTTTTGAGGACATTTGGACATTCAGTCAAAAGAGCTGCAGCCCTGTTAACCTGCAGGAGTTTACAGCTGGGAACAGGAGTTGGTAGTTTGACTTGGCTGTTTATTAAAGTCTCTTCTATTTCTGTCCTCTGACCTTTTGCTCCTCTCGTCCTCAGTTCAGTGAGTTTTCTCCAGGCGCCCCTCAGACCTGGCTCAGGGACAAGCGGAAGGCCTTCGCTGTGGAAGCGTTCCCACCTCCTCATCCTCGTCCTCCTCCCCCGGTTGGAGGTCCGACCTCCCAGCTCTCCACCCAGAGAGGCTTCAAGGCTTCCTATCGAGCCACGTTCACCTTCAGCGGGCCTCGTGTCGACAAGTACCACTGGGTCAGCAAATCCCGATAGAGCGAGCCGAGCCTTGGTGTTGGCTCAAAGCATCAGAGCACCCCGTTTGTGGGGGGAAAAAAAGTTTCAGAACAGTTTATTATTTGTGTATGATTTAACGTGTTAATGATTTAAAGTAATGCTTTTTAAGCATGTTTTTAAACTTTGAAATATTCAAGTATTTTAAATGATTCTTCCTTCTAAATCTGTTTTTTAAAATTAAAGTAAGTGTGAACTGTAACATTGAACTGTCATTGAAAAGAAATAAAAGCGTCCGTGTCAGCTCTGCTGGTTATTATAAAAGTGTTTCCTCTTTCATTTATTTTTACGGTTCATCTTTTTTTAACATATTTGGTTAAATTGATCACAAATTTCCTCATCCCAAAAGCAAAATGGTTAGAGCTTTACAATTAGAAGTTTTAATTCTGCAAAACAGGACAGTGAGATGGGTCAAAATATTGCAGCCACAAAGGAAAATATAATAGTAGCATGGTGGTGACTGTGATAAACCCGTAGTTGTATTATTGTATGGAGGACGGAACATGCCAAAATAAAAAATAAATAAATGACTCAATAAATAAATGTCATTAAATGCAGAAAAAATATAAAAAATAAATGTAGGCATTATTTAATTGACAAAATGTGACATTGATATTTCTGTTTTAATTTGCGTCTTTATCTTCATATTAATTACCTTATTTATTGTTTAATTTTCCCTTTTATTTATGTATAGCTAGCTAGCATATAGTCATTAATCGCGATTAAATATTTTAATCGATTGACATTCCTAATTATGAATCATGACGATTTCACACTCACAAAATTTGTATACAACATCTCAACATGTCTGTGGGACGAGCAGGTGTACTCTGATGACTTTTGCTCAATGTAATCTACTTCAGACATCTAAATGTAAATACGGCTCAGTTTGGAAGCTGATGTGGCTGAGCGGTTGTGTGTGGTGGTGGTTGTACTAGTAGTGTAGTTAGTGATTGGTGTGTAAAGAACAATCAGCTAACAACACTGCCTACACAGCAACCCCAACCAAATCCACCATCAGGGACCAGTAATACTGCAGTGAATGCACACTGATACACAATGTATGTAGGATTTAACTTGACATGACGTAGAGTTAGACCAGTTGACCATCCGCATACTAGAGTGAAGTGAAAACATCATGTAAAATACAAATATATAACTGTATTAATAAATAACTAATGCATTCAGAATACATCTATTAAAGAAATAACTTGACATGTTGGGAAATAATCTAATTCGCTTTCTGGGAAGACTTGGATGAGAAGATTGATATCACTCTCCTGGTTGAACATCCAGACATTGTTTGAGTTTTGTGGCTCTAATGAAGTAAACTTTTCTGCCGACTTGTCGACCGCACAGTGTGACCTCAAAGCTCTGTCCACCTCTGTATGATTGGATTAACACAACCTGAAAAACAACAGTAGAGTCTAATCTACAGTGAACTTTATTGGTGGTGTCCTGTATAAAATGTGTGTATATGATGGATGGATGGATGAGTGCTGTGATCCTACCTGTGGTCGCTGCAGTTCTCACCGCTCTATGTTGTTGCAAGTGACCACTACTGGAAACACAACCGTCTCCACAGCTACACTGTTTGTGTGTGTGTGTGTGTGTGTGTGTGTGTGTGTGTGTGTGTGTGCGTGTGCGTGTGTGTGTGTGTGTGTGTGCATGCGCGTGTCTGCAGGTCATGCCTCGACTTGTTGCCTCAGGCTGGCAGGTATGTTGCCTGGGTGAAGCAGTCAGTGGGAGCAGCAAACAAACACTCACATGCTTTCACTACATTTATTAATTTCAGGCCCACATTATTCTCTTTTTTATTGTTTTTTATTGCCAAGTAGGATTTCACATACAAGGGATTTGCTTTGGTGTAAAAAATAAAAAATATATTGCAAAAATCAAGAAGCATAAATATAGAAGAAAAATATGATACAATATGAAAAAAATACTATAAAATATGTACAAGAAACATAAATATAGAATAGAAGAAAAATACAATGAAATATAAACAATACTATAAACAATTGTACAAGAAACATAGCAGAAAAATACAATAAAATAGGCAAAATACACCAAAAATCTGTACAGGAAACATAAATGTAGAATAGAAGAAAAACACAATAAAATAGTAAGAAATACTATACAAATCTGTATCAGAAACACAAATATAGAATAGAAGAAAATACTATGAAAACACAAAATACTATAAAATCTGTACAAATCATAAATATAGAATAGAAGAGAAATGCAATGAAATATGAAAACATACTATAAATATATGTACAATAAACATAAACAAAGAATAGAAAAAAAATAGATTCAAGATTCAAGCTTCAAGCCCTTTATTGTCATTGTGTAGTACAATGAAATTAGATTGTGACAATCCCATAGGTGCTAATGAAAATATAATACAATAAAAAAAGAGATAGTGCAATATAAATATAAAAAATATAAAAGATAATA